>PVKP010031403.1:0-27005 GCA_004027715.1 Plecturocebus donacophilus | reverse complement strand
ATATATTTAGGATCGTTAGCTCTTCTTGTTGCATTGATCCTTTCACCACCATGTAATGTCCCTCTTTGTTTCTTGTGTTCTTTGTTGTTTTAAAGTCTGTTTTATCAGAGACGAAAATCACAGCTTCTGGTAATGCTAACTGGCTGTTTTGCCCATTAGTTGATGTAGATTCTTTATTATGGTGATGCTCTTTACCTTTGAGGACCACTCCAAGTAGATCAATAATGACCAACATAAACTTATTTTTAACAATATTTTTTATTTAGTGTCTTAGCTTGGATTCCACCAAAAACCTGAGACAAAGGGACTGCATTTGAGTCGTTCATTTGGGGCCATAAATCTAGGAATCAAGAGTTGGAGGACTGGGAAGAGTGAAACAATGGGGTAGGAAAAGCCCATCCAGCTATAGGTTAAATCAAATTTAGTAGCTAGGAATGGTGGCTCATGCCTGTAATCCCAGCACTTTGAGAGGCTGAGGCGGGTGGATCACCTGAGGTCAGGAGTTTGAGACCAGCCTGGCCAACATGGTGAAACCCCGTCTCTACTAAATGTATGAAAATTAGCCGGGCGTGGTGGTGTACACCTGTAATCCCAGCTACTCAGGAGGCTGAGGCAGGAGAATCGCTTGAACCCAGGAGGCAGAGGTTGCAGTGAGCTGAGATCACGCCACTGCACTCCAGCCTGGGCAACAAGAGTAGAACTCTATCTCAAAAAAAAAAACAACAAGCTGCTTAAAGCTTCCTCCTTCCATACTTTCAGTTCAGCCTAGAGGTTTCTCTGTGCATAGTAAACTATAACCTACAGGAAAGTGTAAACAGACTGTAACCTACTCTTGTGTCAATCACTGAGTTTTGGCCAGTCAAAGGTGACCAACTCTTCAAACTGTGTTCAAATAAGGCAAACGATGAGCTGCAACCCATCCAGCTGTTTCCGAACCTCATGACTGTTTTCTGTGCATCACTTTCCTTTTTCTGTCCACAAATCTTGCACCAGAGTCTGTCTAAACCTGCTCTGGCTCAGGAGGCTGCCTTATTAACTAATTGTCTTTTGCTCAACTAAACTGTGTTAAATTTAATTTGGCTAAGGGTTGTTCTTTTAACACTGGCCATTGCTGTGGGCAGTCGGGACTCAATTTAACTGGGGACTCCCAGAGAAACCATGTAGAGTATACTTTAGATTGAGGGCCCGAGATCTTGGAAGGGTGGCATGTTTATTCATTGGCTTCCTTCTCCTATTGGGCAAGGATTGCTCCAGGGTGGGTTGACTCCCTGGCACTTCAAGATTTACCTGTATACCGCGATGCCTGGGGCAGAAAGAAAGACATACCTGATGCAGCTGAAATGAAGCTGTCAGGCTACACTGGGGGGCAGCTGGTTGCCACAGCAAATCTTGTGCAAAAGGTGGGCTAAGAGTGTGAAATGGGGTCTAAAAGATGTCCAACACATTGTGTGGGAAAACCAATTTGCAGAATAATATGTACAGCAAGGCATCACTCACATTAATAATAAAACCACCAAACCTAATATACTAATAGCAAGTATTTTCTGAATACATATATATATATATATACCCAGAAGCTGACCAGCGTGCCTCTGCCCATCCCTGCCTGTACCCTCCACATATAGAACCTGCTACCTTCAGGTGGTCATTCAGGCAGATACATATATATATATATATTATGTATATATTTGTGTATGTTTACAGATGCATATACAAATACATTAAAAAGTATTGGATTTATAGACACCAAGTTTCAAGGGAAGAGGTATGGATTGGGAATGTGGGTCATTTAAGAGAATGTTAGCTTTTTACGTAGTTTCCTAATCCTTCTTTATTTCCAAAGCTGTAAAAGCAGAAGATTAGAAACATAAGCGATTCACTGAAGTTAATTTATAGAGTTTATTGGTTTATCCTTTTTCTTCATGGGGGACAGCACAGGGGGTCATGCCCAGGCCAAGCAAAGGGGCTCCAAGAAAATGGCTCATGGAATTGTGGGTACCTACGTGTCTTAGTATGTTTGTGCTACTACAACAAAACACTTGATACTGGTAATTTATACATAATGGAAAGTTATTTCTCACAGTTCTGGAGGCTGGAAGTCCAAGATCAAGGCACTGGTGGGTTTGGTGTCTGGTGAGGGCTGCCTACTGCTTGTAAGATGGCACCCGTGCTGTATCATCTGGAGGGGACAAATGCTGTGTCTTCACATGGTGGAAGGATGGAAGGTGGGGCTCAGCCTCTCAAGCCCTTTTATAAGGGACTGATCTATTCATGACTGCAGAGCCTTATTGCCTCATTGCCTCCTAAGGGCCCCACCCCTCAATACTGTTGGCACTGGGGATCACTTCTACATGAATTGTGGAAGGCACACAAACGTTCAAACCATAGCACTGAGAGAGCAGCTGGCGTCTATCCCTTAGCTGAATGCTAGTCCCCAGGGCACTGGAGTGACAGCCCAGTGAGAAAATTAGGAGGCCAGGCGCAGTGGCTCACACCTGTAATCCCAGCATCTTGGGAGGCTGAGGCAGGTGGATTATCTGAGGTCAGAAGTTCGAGACCAGCCTGACCGATATGGTGAAAACTCGTCTCTACTACTAAAAAAAAAAAAAAAAAAAAAAAAAAAAAATTAGCTGGGCGTGGTGGCATGCATCTGTAGTCCCAGCTAGTTGGGAGGTTGAGACAGGAGAATTTGCTTGAATCTGGAAGGCAGAGGTTGCAGGGTGCTGAGATGGCATCACTGCACTACAGCCTGGGAAACAGCGAGACTCTGTCAAAAGAGAAAGAAAGAAAGAAGGAAAGAAGGAAAGAAAAAGAAAGAAAGAAAGAAAAAGAAAGAAGATTGGGGGAATAATGTGACAAGGGTCCCTGAGAGTGTGGGATGGGATTCAAGATGGGCTTTTGCTTATAAAGAATTCTCAAGGTGGGTGACTGATTTGGAGCATCCTGTGAGGTCAAGTGAGGAGGGAGAATGTGAATTTTGGGGTGTTTTTGGATAGAGATAGGATCTCTCTCGGTTGTCCAAGCTGGTCTTAAGTGCCTGGCCTCAAGCAGTTCTGCTGCTTCAGCCCCCCAGAGTGCTGAGATTACAGGCATGAGCAAATGCACTTGAAATAACACAAAACAGACACATTGGTCTCTGTCTGCAGTTTCCAGCACAGAATTCCCAAAATCCTTGTAAGGTTGACCCTTGAACAACACAGGTTTGAACTGCAAGGGTCAACTTATACTTGGATAGTTTTCACTAAATATACTAGATTTTTTTTTTGAGATTTGTGACAATCTGAAAAACTTAGTTACAGGTTACAGTGAGCTATGATCGTGCCACTGCCCTTGTGCAGCCCAGAAATATCAAAAAGCAACAACAAAAAGTTAGGTATGTCATGAATGCATAAAATATATGTAGGTACTAGTTTAGATACTAGTCTATTTTATCATTTACTACTATAAAATATAGACAAATCTATTATAAAAAGTTAAAATATATCAAAACTTATGCACACAAACAGGTTATACATGGCACCATTTGTAGTTGACAGAAACATAAACAGATGTAAAGATGAAATATTCAATCATAACTGCATAAAATTCACTGTGTAAGTACTGTACTACTGTAATATTTTTGTAGCTACCTCCTGTTGCTATTGTAGTCAGCTCAGGTGTTGTGAGTATCTGGTTAAAACACCACAAGAGGCTGACCATCTCCACTTGAGCAGTAGATTGCATATTGCAATTTACAATTGCAATCTCCAGTAAATTGCATATTGCAGTAAAACAGTGCTCTCTCTCAGTTTTCATTTATTTTCGTAGTGTTTAGTGCAATACTGTAAACCTTGAATAACATCATGGAACCCATATGAAGTGCCACTAGTGATGCTGGAAGAGCTCCTAAGAAGCAAAGTCATGACATCACAGGAAGAAGTTGAATTGCTCGATATGTATCATAGACTAAGCTCTGCAGCTGAGGTTACCTGACGTTTCAGACAGATGATTCATCTTGTAAACACATGGTATAAACTTATGGCATCGATAAATACCATAGAGCGCTGTAAATGTGTTTTCTCTTATGATTTTCTTAATAATGTTTTCTTTTCTCTAGCTTACTTTATTGTAAGAATACAGTGTATAAAACATATACAATATATCTGTTAATCAACTGTTTATGTTATCCATAAGAATTCCAGTCAACAGTAGGCTAGTAGTTAAGTCTTTGGGGAGTCAAAAGTTATACACAAATTGTCAATGGTGTGCGAGTCAGGAGTTGGGCCATTGTCGGCACTCCTAACCCCTGTGTTGTTCCAGGGTTAATTGTAATTTCCTAAGTGATAGAAGTGTGAGGAGAATCTTTTGTTTCACTGTTTGGTCTCTGTCTTTATCCTGAGGCAGCGCTTCTAATATTCTTGTAGATAAAGGTGCTAGGAGAATCTTTTGTTCTAATATTTGGTTTTTGTTCTGACACAGAGCTCTCGAAGCCCTTGGAATTTCCTGGGTGATGGGAGAATCTTTTATTCCAGTGAGGCAACTCTTGGTGGTCTTCTGGATAGGGGCTTATCAACAGAAAGACCAAGCCAGGATTGGAAGCTTGGAGTTTTCAGCCCCATGCCTCATTCTCTGGAGAGGAGAAAGGGGCTGGAAATGGAGTTAAAGATCAATCATGCCTGTGTGACGAAGCCTCCATAAAAATCCCTGAGCTAGACGTCTGTAGTCCCAGCCCTTTGGGAGGCTGTGGCAGGTGAATCAGCTATGATCGGGAGCTTGAGAACAGCCTGGCCAACATGGTGAAACCCTGTCTCTACTAAAAATAGAAAAATTAGCCGGGCATGGTGGTGAGTGACTGTAATCTCAGCTACTCAGAAGGCTGAGGCATCAGAATCGCTTGAACCCTGGAGGTAGAGATTGCAGTGAGCAGAGATCATGCCACTGCACTCCAGCCTGGGCGACAGAGTGAGACCCTGACTCAAAAAAAAAAAAAAGAAAAAGAAACGCTATGTACGAGATTCAGAGAGCCTCCAGGTTGGAGAACACATCTGCCTTCTGGGAGGGTGGTGCATCCCAGCTCCACAGGGAGAAGCTGCTGGCCCTCTCTACCTTATCCTATGTATCTCCTCATCTTGTGTTCATCTGTATTCTTTATTACATCTTTTATTAATACATCAGTAAACACAAATAAAGCATTTCCCTGAGTTTTACAAGCTGCTTTAGCAGATTAATCTCATCCAATGAGGGGGTCGAGGGAGCCCCAATATGTAGTCGATGGATGAAAGCACAGACACAACCTGCACTTGAGATTGGCAACTGAAGAGGGGCAGTCTAGTGGGGCTGAGCTGTCGACCTGTGGGATCTGATGCTATCTCCACGTAGACAGGACCAAAACTGAATTGAATTAACAGACCCCCAGCTGATGTCCACGGCAGAATTTCTTAGTATGTGAGAACACATCTGGTGTTAGGAGTTCCGTGTTGAGCAGTGTGTGAGAGCAGGCAAGACGCCTTGATTTTTTCCTATTACTGGGTCCGTTGTGGGGAAGCTGCTTCTCCACTCTTAGGCAAGGCAAAGATGCACAAGTTTCCTAGGAGCAAGTGAATCTCCTGGGAGTTGGGCTTTCAGTGTCTTGAAAGAAGCCCACTCAGGAGACCCACCTGCTGGGTAGGAGAGGTTCCCCAGGGAAAGGCCACCTGGGAGGGGTGGACCACTGGGGACCAGAGAGGGCATGCCACAAAAGACCAGCCAGAGAGTGCACAGTCACATCAAGGAATTCTTTGTGGAGTGCAGAGATCATCTTGGGGAGGGGGCTCCTCAAAACCCACCCTGGAGGCCAAGATAGAATGGATATGTGTGATGGATCACCCATGTCTAGTCCTCTAAGACTGTCCCATCCTCTAATCTACTCTTCAACACCCCGAACTTGGATGGAGGGTGGCAGCGAGAGAGTGAAAGAACAGACCCGCCCCTCCTCCTGCCCACTGGGTGGGCACTGAACTGGGAAGGAATGTGGCTCTTGTGAGACTGAGTTTTGATTGAGACAAATCTGAACCTCTCATGCTTGAAAATGTGACCACAGTTATGACACAGCTCAAAGTGACTGAAAAGCTATGGGACAGCCCCAGCTGTCATCCAGGGGTTGGAAGAGGAGAGCTAACCGACCAGCACTGAAAAACACTGATGGGGCAGTGATGGGAGAAAAACAAAAAGGAAGCCGTGTATGTGCCATGAAGTTCTGCCCATTCAGTAAATCAGTTGCCTTTTTTTTTTTTTTTGAGACAGAGTCTTGCTCTGTTGCCCACGCTGGAGTCCTCCCTGCAGCCTCAACCTCCAGGGCTCAAGTGATCCTGCTACTCCCACTTCGGCGTCTCGAGTAGCTGGGACTCCAGCGCATGCCACCACACCTGGTTAATTTTCTTAGAGATGGGATCTCACTGTGTTGCCCAGGCTGGTGTCGAGCCCTTAGGCTCAAGCTGGTCTTCCCACTTCAATCTCTCAAAGTGCTGGGATTACAGGTATGAGTCACCATGCCTGGTCATATTTTAAATACATATCTTATATGTATTTAAAAATATGTATATATAGGAAAATCTAGAGACAAATAGGTTCAAGTGCTCCTGTGATGAACAGACTGTTGATTACTTATCCAACCCCAAATCACCTTCTACACTTCCTACAAGAACCTGAACGGTGTTCAGGTAATCACTCAGTTCTGAGGTCACCTGGGCTGGGAGAGGTGGGTTGGTCTAAGCCAGGAATTCTCGAAAGGGACAGCACCATTCCCTAAGTGTGTTCCGGAAATTGGTGGGGGCTTTGACATTTAGTGGAGAGGGCCCTTGCCCTCTTTATCTTTCAATAAACGGGGTCTAGGAAGGCTAAATATCTTACAATGTGTGAGACAGTCCTTCCTAAGAGGAAATGGCCCCATATCCCACATGACTTTCTGATGTTTCATCTACTTTCATGTAGATGAAAATCATTTTTAAGCCTAAAACTTCATTCCATTTGATGCACAAACTCCGAGTATCTTTTTGCATGTTTTAAAATATGCCCCGAGTTTCCTAAGAATTACCCTACTGTATAAATCAAGGGAAAGTTACACTGTGTTTTGTTTGAGACTTTACCGAGAGTTGTTCGAAATTTTGGAAAATCATGCCATCAATGCAACGACCTCATGCTGGATGAGTCATCTCCAGCGTCTGCCTATATGCATGGTGGTGCAACCTTGGCATTTCCATGGGCAGCTGCAAGCATCTCATTCATTATGTTCTGTAGAGTCTGCTGCCTGAGCCTTTGCTTATTATGAGACATATTCTTTAGTCTTGGATTACTTTTACTTTCATGCTTGAAAATGTGACCACAGTTATGACATAGCTCAAAGTGACTTACAACTGGGGCAACATTTTGATTCTTTTTTGAAATGTGTATTTGTAGGTACATTCTGTTATCTGAGAATTTTGTTTCTGGATTGAGGGTGGGTGGTTACAAGAATACAGTCATTGTTTTCAGAGGGTTAGTTGGTCTGATAGCATTGAAGGGCCCTGCTTGCCCCGAGACATCCGAAGGGGTCCCTTTTCCTTGCCAGTGATTGGCCCAAGCATGGACGTGTGACGTCAATCTGGCCAGTGGGCTAAGTCTGCAGGAGGGCTTTGGGGGAAAGATTTTTCTGCTAAAAATAGGAAAGAAGAGGTGGCTTCTTTCCTACTTCTGGGCACTGTCTTGTTTTGATCATGTGTCTGACTTGTAGCAATGAGGTTAGGAAGCCCAAGGATAAAATTGACAAGCCGAAGGGGCAGAACAGAAGGGTAGAAGGGAACCAGGCACTGGGCGTATTGTTGAGCTGCTAAATAACCAACCCTAGTATCACCCTCATTTGCATTTAATCTACATGTAAATCAGTACATCTGAGTAATTCAGAGAGGTGGGATTATGACTGAATGTCAGTTGTTTTGTTTTTATTGTTAAAATTTGCCTCTTCAGACAAAATAGCCAAAACCAAAATCCTTTCTAAAGGAAAAAAGTAATAATGGATGTGACAGAAAATTAAAACCGTATGAAATATGTTTGTAATGAAGTCCGTCACCTTCTACCAGTAGCCAATCTGTTTCCCAGAGGCAACAAATGTTACCAGTTTCTTGTGAGTTCTTGCAGAAATAGTCTATGCATATACATGCATATGGATATTGTACATACATACATATGTATTCATGTGAGCACACATACAAATGCTTCATTTTCAAATGTACCATTATATATTGTGGGTTTTTCCTTGCTTTTCTTTTTCTGTCTTGTCAAGTGAGTATAGAGTTAGGAAGGTAAATATCTTGAATACTGTCCTACATAAAAAATAATTAGAGGCCGAGTGCACGGTGGCTCACACCTGTAATCCCAGTAGCCTGGGAGGCTGAGGCAGGTGGATCACCTGAGGTCAGGAGTTCACGACCTGCCTGGCCAACATGGTGAAACCCCATCTCTACTAAAAATAAAAACAATTAGCCTGATGTATGGGCGCCTGTAATCCCAGCTACTTGGGAGGCTGAGGCAGGAGAATTGCTTGGACCCAGGAGGCAGAGATTGCAGCGAGCCTGAGCATTCCAGCCTGGGTGACAGAGTGAGACTCCATCTAAAAAAAAAAAAAGAAAAGAAAAGAATAATTAGAGAAGTCATCTCTTGGTATGATAAAGTAGAAAATTCACTGTATAAATAATTTTTCTCAACCCATTTTGACCTTTGTTTATTTTCATATTACAGTTTTACTTTTAAAACCTAAGTGTGGAACACCCAAGAAGATGTATGTGACCTGGTGCCTGAGAGAGCACCTCAGTTGCCAAACAATAGGTATAGTACAACCTCTCTTTCAAACTTATTGCACCAAATATTAATGTACTTTAAAGAACACACACCAGGCCGGGTGTGGTAGCTCACGCCTACAATCCTAGCACTTTGGAAGGCCGTGGTGGGTGGATCACCCAGTCAAGAGATCGAGACCATCCTGGCCAACATGGTAAAATGCTGTCTCTACTAAAAATACAAAAATTAGCCGTGTGTGGTGGCATGCACCTGTAGTCCCAGCTACTTGGGAGGCCGAGGCAGGAGAATTGCTTGAACCTGGGAGGCGGAGGTTGCAGTGAGCCGAGATCGCACACCTGCACTCTAGCCTGGCAACAGAGCAAGACTCTGTCTCAAAAGTAATAATAAAAAAAAGAATACACACCAAATTATCATCTAAACATTTTTTTTCATTCCTCTTTTTAAATTTTCCATTTCTTTTTTCTGTTAGAAACTGGGCCTCACAGTGTTGCTCAGGCTGGTCTTGACCTCCTGGCCTCAAGTGATCCTCCCACCTTAGCTGCCCTAAGTGCTGGGGTTACAGGCCTGAGCCACTGCTCCGGGGACAAAAGTTATCAATGATGATTCCCACTGAGGCTTGGAAGGGGAAGAAGTATTTGAGGGAAGGTTTAATGCCATACCCTGTGCCTTATTTAAATATTTCTGAAACAAATATGCATTAATTTTATGATATCAGTAATTCGGGGGGATGAAAGACAAGCCATTCATTTGTCCTTTTCCTAGAGTGCTGAATACTGAGTGACTGGATGTGCGTGGAGCCGTGGGTGTAACACAAGCGTACATAAGTATGTGTTGCAGGGAGCTGGGGTGGGTGGTTGTTAATTCTGTTCCTCCTGTGTGAGTGGCCCCCCAATGCCCTCTTGTCTCCTTTCTTCCCCTCAGAGCCTTCCTCTCGAGCTCCCTTCCCCTTTGCAGCCTTTCTCTTCTTGTAGATAGTGACAGAGGTGACAGGTTGGAGGGGGACGGCGAATCTTAGCCCATTCAGGGCTCTGCCGCCTACTTCCAGGTCTGTGCAGATAGGAACACAGCTGCAAGAGGCACATGCAAATTCCGCGGGGTGCCCTCGCTACCCCTGGCCAGCTCTCAGGGCCGCAGAGGAGGTCCTGGCCGCTCCGCTGAGTGCCCAGGCTCCCAACCTGCAGTGCATGTACTCCAGAGCCCTTGCTGCCAGGGAGACTGTGTCCAGAGCCCAGCCTCTGGGTAACTGCTGCGGACGGCCCACTTCCCCGGGGCAGGGCAGGAGCAGCGCCGGGCCCGGCCAATGTGGGGCTAAAGCCCTCAAGATTTGCTACTTTGAGAGCACTGAGCTCAGAGCTGACAGATGGAGTCAGATGGGCAAACTAATTATATTTTTCATTTTTTTTTCTTGGACATTTGTGAGTCTGCAGGAGCTTAATTTATGTATTAATTACACCTCAGAGCTAAATGAGGGGGCTGGAGTGCCTCCAACAGCCTTTGCATTTTATTAGGAAACATTGCACACACACTTGCCTTCCTAAGGAAATAGCTACTAAAGCTTCCCTCCGAGGAGATCTGTGGGCCTGAAGGAAACAGAACTCTTCAGCCACTTAGGTGGGGACCCAGGTGGAACACTTCAGGCCAGGCTTCAGTTCAGTCTGTGGGCTGACGTTAGAATCTTCAGATTCATCTTGCACCCCTCACCCGCAGCAGCACCTCCACTAAAGGGAAGCAGTCTCCTCACTGCACCCCCAAAGCCCCTCAACTGCTGCATGAGTTTCCCCGATCAGCTGTGGCATGGTTGTGTTGCACTGAGCTGCTGTGTCCAGGCCAAAGCCCAGCAGCGAGGAAGGGAGTGACTCCCAGTTGAGTCCCCCAGTCTGTGAGCCAGGAACCTGAGGACAGGCCTCACTCAGGTAGGTGGATGGAGAGATGGTCTGGTT
Source organism: Plecturocebus donacophilus (assembly GCA_004027715.1). Lineage (NCBI taxonomy): Eukaryota > Metazoa > Chordata > Mammalia > Primates > Pitheciidae > Plecturocebus > Plecturocebus donacophilus. The sequence goes on along the minus strand of PVKP010031403.1, from coordinate 16,275 downwards.
TTCTCTCTTGAGCCTGGACTTGGCAGGGTCTGGTAGTCTTGGTGTGGAACTCGGCCAGTGCCTCGGAGGCTGGGCGGGCCAGGCAGGACCTTTGCAAAGGCTAAGAAGTTGGCGAGAAGAAAGCCACTCTGTGTGAGCCAGACCCTAGAACGTAGGGCTCCTTAATCCCCATTTTCTTGTCCTCTAGTTCTTTATGAAATCTTGTCTACAGGTGCTGTGCTGCTGGCCTGTGCTGGGGAGGGGTGGGAAAGGGGAGAAAGTATCTGCTCTCTATTCTTTGGCCAGTTTTCCAGAGGGCAGCACCACCCAAGGTCTCAGGCTGGGGGTTGTTGCTGTTGGAAACAGATATTTGGTGCCACAAAGAAAAATTAGCACTGAGACAAAGGATCTCTCAGCAAGGCAATTTTTACTTCCTGCAGGAAAGTACCTTCACCAGCCGTCTTGGCACGAGAATATAGCAAACAAAGGAAAAGCAGACATATTTATCCCTTATACATTTGGGGTTGTCCTTACTGCTGTGTCTCATCTCCATTGGTTGGAGCCAGACCTCACAATTTAAATTAAAACCTCATTGGCTAATAACTTAAAACTTTCCTAAATAGGTAAAAGCAATGGAGAAATCTAAATAAGGAAGGGGCAGGGGCTGCGAGCTGGGACATGCCTGTGAGCACATCCAGCACAGATATCTTGGTTAAAGTAAAAAATATACCACGTGTCTGTAAGCATGTCTAACAGCTACATAGGATGGGGCTTAACAAAGAGTTATTAGCAAAAAGCAAGACGGATGTATTCGTTAACAAGAAAGAAAACTTTGAAGAGGAACTTTTCTACTTCCCACATTGCTATCACGGTGATCGCCAGAGGAAAGGATGTAGGGAAGGCCTTGGGCGAGGCAGCACCCTCCCCGCCCTGAGCAGGCCTGAGAGTCCATGTCTAAAGGAAGCACTTTAAAAGGGCTCAGGAAAGGCCCCCGGGCTCTCTAGTGCCTAAAGGCTGGCAGACAGCTGCCTGGCAATGGCAGCCGTCTAACTGGTATGCTGGCCACTGGGCTGATGGTGGGCTTTCCTTCTGCACCAGTTGGGAGGGTCATTATAGTGTAGGCCTGCCTTGCATGGCAGGTGGAGGCTGGTCAACACTGTCACACTAAGTGACTCTCAGTGGTGAGTTCAGGGGAGTGTTGATATTTGTGAGTGCCTTGGGAAAGAAGGAAGAACATGGGCACATCCATTGAATGTGATCCTTCTCGGGGAAGGTATTTTTGCCTGCTTTGTTCACTATTCTTTTTTTTTTTTCTTTGACACGGAGTTTTGCTCTTGTTGCCCAGGCTAGAGTGCAGTGGTGCGATCTCAGCCCACTGCAACCTCCGCCTCCTGGGTTCAAGCGATGCTTCTGCCTCAGCCTCCCAAGTAGCTGGGATTATAGGTGCCCGCCACCACACCCAGCAAATTTTTGTATTTTTAGCAGAGACAGGGTTTCACCATGTTGGCTAGGCTGGTCTCGAACTCCTGACCTCAGGGGACCTGCCCACCTCAGCCTCCCAGGGTGCTGGGATTACAGGCATGAGCTACTGCCCCTAGCCTGTTCACTTTATTCTGAGAACCTAGAAGAACACCTGGCACATAGCAGGTGGCTGTAATGAGCCAGAAGGAGGTGATCTGAGGAAAGCTGGCTATCCCAAGTCATCTTTGGGGCAAAGCTGACAGACAGGTGGCTGATGAGTCTCAGGGGTGTCTTAGACTTTTGTGATTTTGTAACAGAGTCCTGTAGGCTGAGTCACTTATGAAAAAATAACAGTTCATTTGTCTCATGGTTTTGGAGGTCGGGAAGTCCATGACTGGAGGGCCACATCTGGTGGAGCCTGATATTGGGGGAAGGGAAAAAGGGGAGGGGGCCACACTCAATTTTATAACACACTCACTCTCATGATAATGAGCCCACTCCTCTGATGAGGACAAATCCATTTGAGAGGGCAGAGCCCTCATGACCTAAGTACCTCTTAAAGGTCCCCCCCTTAACACTGTTGCACTGGGGGTCTTTGGGGGATGCCTTCAAACCATAGCAAAGACACTTTTGTGCCTGTCCAAAGTCACATAGCTCATTAGAGACTAGGTAGGGCTGGAGTCTCGGACAGAAATAATAGCCAAACTTCCATTCATTCCCTAACCCATCTGTGTTGTGAGGGCCCTGAGGCCAGCATGTTCATGGCTGCAGCCTCCAACCAGCTGAGCTAATTGACAAGAAATCTGCTCTGCCTGGTGCTGTGGGAGATGCTCAGATTTTCCCTGCCCCTAAGATGACCCAAAGCATGGACATGCTTATTAGTGGGATTCTATCCCCTCGGTGAAGTTTTTGGCTCTTGCTTTTAATAATGGAGCCAGAGAAGCCAGTGGGAAGTCTGGTAACAAAGGAATTACCACCATGTGGGCACTGGCAAGCTTGGGGTGAGGGGCTCAGGTTCCTGGTGTAGGCCACGGCAAGCTCACTCTGTGAGGGACTTGGAGTCTTGTGGATTTCATTCCTGCCATTCCACCTGCTGTGCCTGCTACCGGCTGCCTTGCCAGCCTGTCTGTGCAGGAAGAGTGTAGAAATAAGCTAGAACCCTTGCACAGGGAAGCCCTTTTGTGTTCACCTAGTCATCAGCCCTCCCTGTATCTACTCGACTGAAGGCCAAAAGCCTAGCCAGATGTTACCATGGGGCCAGGCAGGGGTTCATGCTGCTGGATTCATCCTGGAATCAGGTATTTGATCAATTTCCACTTGGGGCAGGAGAAGGAGCCAGCTGTTGCCCTCTCAGGAAGCAGTGGGTCCTGATGCCCTTCCCCAGAAGGCCCTTGGCTTGCAGGCACCTGGTATCTCCCATCATCTCTCTGGAGCCTCAGGCCAGCCTTCCCAAGATGGCTAAAATGGGATGCAGGGAGCCTGAGTGATCTTCCTGGAGAGGTGGCCAGCATGTTTGACAGTTAGCTCTCTGGATCGAGGCTGTCCGCATGCATTTGTCTCGTCCTTTCGTATTCAGCCAGCTCTGAGACAAGACTAACCCTTCCTGACAGAATCAGTTCAGTCTTGTCCTCTGAGCAGGGCCCAGGGTGGGCAGGGGACAGGCTGGGGCCAGCTGGGCTCTCTGGCCATTGCTGGCTGGTGGAGGACACATGGGGAGCCCTAATGGGCCCAGTGGAAGGGTCCAGCCCAGTGGACAGAGAGGGAGAGGGAACTGCGGGGGGGCAGAGAGTGGTTGCAGCCTCTGCAGCTTCTCCCAACCCCAAAGCCAAAGTAGGGAGGGGATCAGGCAGAGGGGCCTCGCTTAATTTCTTCCATCTTCATCCCTATCCCTATTCTGAGGCCTAATTTTCTCAGTTTTCCCAAAACTGAAGCCCATAGTTTTGGGAATCAGTTGAGCCTGAGTTTGAATCCTGGGTACAGGGAGCAGAGGGAAGGGGTCACCTGGCCCCTGGAGAGCACATGTAAGTATAGAGTCTCCACCCCAAGTCTGCCCTGCTCACTCCATATAGGCCTGCCCTTGGGCACAATGCTCTCCCCTCTCCATTTGAATGACGCCTTGAAGGCCACCGTCTGTGGCCCACTGCCTGTGTAAATTTTGTCCTCCCCAGCCAACCAAGGAATTGGGCATTCACAATGCTTATGAAAGCTCAGGGAGGAACCCCAGACTGCGGTGCCGCTTGGGGGTTAATTGGAGTGTGAGCGTAGGTCTGGAGTGGGAGTAAGGGGCGGGTTCCTGTGCCAAAGAGAAGAAGGCTGTTCAAGAAAGGGAGGCAGGCTTGTGTCTCACTGGACTGGGGAAAGGGGCCTAAAGGGCCAAGGAAGGATTCTCTGCTGGGTCTCCTGGGATGTGAGGGGCAGGTCCAGGCAGCTGAGATGGGAACAGAGTGCCTGTCAGGAGCCAGGGCCAGCTGTTTCCCCTGCTCCCTGCCCCATGTTGTCACAGGGTCAAATCAACTAGGGACCTGGTGAGGGCCGAAGCTCTGCTTTGAGCCATTGGAAGGAGGGGAGACCTCTGGGAGTGCGCAGAGAGCCTGGAGCACTTCTGAGGGCTTACAAAAAAGGAGTGGAATCCACCCTACTCCTGGAAGGATCAGAAAACAGAGGAGATGCACATTCCTGGCCTAAAGTATTAGAAACATGCTATTCCCTTCACCACCACTCACAAAATAGCAAGTAGTTTTTGAATACTTGCCATGGGCAGGCATGAGTGTACACGCACGTGTGACCGTGTGGGATCCAGCCTGCAAGCAAGCAGAATGGGAACAGGACGGCAAGTGCAAGTAGCGCATCTGGGAGGGGTGACGCCAGGAGGGGCACGTCACAGGTGAGCAACGCATGTCACCGAGCGTCCCCCTCAAAGGACCAGGGTGCTGGAGTATTTACGCATCCGTTCCTGTGGCCACTAGTGAATGGCTGCTCCAGCAAGTCAATGATTCCAGGGCTCTTCAGCCTGCGGTGCAGAGGCCAAGTGCAGAGCAGGTTCTGACAGTTGGCCCCTTCTGCGCCTCGGGCACAGAGGTGCAGATGCTGGCAGTGAGAAGGGTGGTCCCTGTGCGCTGAGATGATGTGGGCACACGATATCTGCTGCAGCAGTGTGAGTCCCACTGCCCAGATGAGAAAACTGAGGCTCACACAGGGCTCTTGCCCGAGGTCCCCCAGCTGCTGGTAGCTGTGCTGGGATCTGCCACTGAAGCCCATGCACTTTTTACTCTGACCCCAGCACATTCTGTCTCTTTCTAAGATGGGGTGCTCCTGGGGTCAGGGACAGTACCTCTTCCCCCGCCCGACCCAACATGTGTCAGGTAGGAGGTTGGTGCCCAGTAAGTGGCAAATAGAAAGATTATTTCTGGCCCCTAATATCAGATTGTAGACAGATAGACCTCATTAGTGCCATTGAAGTGGGCCTGGAAGAAAAAGTGAGAATCAGATTCTGTTTTAAATATACCAGCAGCTCGCTGTTAAAGGGCTGGGACTGCTACTTCTTTTTCAAAACAAGCTGTCTTCCATCTGTGTTATGGGCTGAATTGGGTCCTCTCTTCCAAATTCATACGTTGAAGTCCTCACCCTCAGTACCTTGGAATGTGACTAATTTGGAGGCTGAGCCTTTCAAGAGATAATTAAGGTAAAATGAAGTCATACAGGTGGCCAGTTATCCACTGTGACTGGTGTCTTTATAAGAAGAGGTGATTAGGACACGGACACACGCATGGGGACGACCATGTGAAGACACGGAGGAGAGGGGTGGCTGCAGGCTCAGGAGGGGGGCCTCAGGAGAAACCCCCTGTCAGCCAGTGCCTTGATCTCGGACTTCCAGCCTCCAGAGCTGGGAGAGAAGAAATGTCTGTTGTTTAAGCTACGCAGTCTGTGGCATTTGTTGCAACAGCCCTAACAAACTAACGCAATCTGCTGCACTATCCCAGGTGGACACAGGGTGTTTGCGCTTGAAGGTATCTCTCCCACTCTCTGATTTTACAGGGGAGCAACAGATCCAGAGAGGGGACCTAACATCCTCAATGCATGGAGAGTTAGGGCCAGTGTGGGGACCAAGCTTTTTATAACCTGGGTGTGCTTAAAGCCGGGGGCTGCCTTACCACCTTTTGGCCGGCACCGCCTGCCCTCATCAGTGCCCCTGTTCCTACCCTGAGGAGGAGGCTCGGGGCAGGGCTCAGTTTTCCAGACTATGGGCTGGAGAAATGCAGCTGCAAGAAGTTGCTCAAGGCACTGTCCCTCCAGATCTGGAGGATCTTGGGTTAGGAGAGGCACTGAAGAGGGTGGTCCAGGCTCATCACATAGACTGACTGACTCTCTTCCAGGCCTCAGTCTTATCATCCGTCAAATGGAGACCATGATGTCTATAATCCAAGCTATGGTGGCAATATTCCCTCCCTGTGAGGATGACTTATGATGGCTGTGGAAGACATGCTTCTAAATATACAGACCCCTGTGAAAGGCAGCAAAAAGCCTGTAAGGGCTCCATGTAGAACTGGGTTCAAATACCACTTATGGTACTTAACTGCTGTGTGACCTTGGGGAAGTTACTTAACCTCTCTGAGCTTCAGTTTCCTCATCTGCAAAATGGGACTAATCACTTAAATCTGGAATGGTTGTTATGAGGATTACGTCAGATAACTCAGGCCCGTGTACATGCCTTGAAACCTCACCTGCTCTCCTTTGCACTTGCAAACTCTGCTATGATTCTGTAGAAAGGTGTGAATTTAATGCCTGATCCACCCGCCTCTGGGAGATGATCTGCTGGGGTGAGGGTCCTCATGCCAAGAATGGGCCTGTGCTTAGTGTGGGTGGTGGTTCCCTGCCCATTCCCTCTGGTCCTAGAGTACTTCTGTTACTGGTGCGCTAGGATCCTTTCTGCCTGAAGGCCTCTTTATGAGTCATTTAAATAGGAATCTGGCAGGGGTTCTTTAGAACAAACATTTTCACTGTCTTTAGAGGATCTGACTCTCTGGTTTCCCAATTAATGAGGGCCCAGGTTGACCCAGGATTTCATAGAAGCTCGCTCCCACTTTCAGGTTTGTCGAGAGACTCTCATATTCTTCCTCATCCCCACTTTATTTCTACCAACCAGAAATATTACCCCTCCTCCCTCTGCCCTTCCAGATTTTACCATCTTGGAGGTTCAAGAGTCCTCCTCCTTAATACTTTCATGTGTTGGCATGTGGTTTTTCTGAGGCCCAGAAATCCCTTCCTTTCTTTATCCTCTGTTTCATACAACTCAGATCAGATGGGCTTTTTCTCCAGGAACTCTTCCCTGGCCTTTCCAGACACAAGGAACCCCTGCTGCTGTGGCCTGCACTAGAGACATCTGAGAAAGGATTAACAGTAATAACTGCCCAAGGCCACCAGGGGGCATGCTACCCAGGACGGCTCAAGGGCTGTGCAAGATAGGGCTTCTGTTCAGTTGGAACCCCAAGCAGGAAGTGACATTGCAGTGGTGTACCTGGAGCCCTGGACCACGGGACAGCAGTCAGAAGTCAGTAGGCACTGTCCTAGGCAGAGAAGGGATGCAGCCCCACCAGCATCTGCAGCTGTTCACAGAGCACCCGCAGACACCTAGAGCCTCTCGCTTCCCTGAGGAGGGGCTGAAGCAGAAATGCAGCCGGTCAGGAGCTGGTCCAGATTTCTCAGCAGAGTGGGAGGTTTAAAGCACAGCTTGCTTCTTCACAGAGTCCCCAGCCCAGGGGCTTTTGATAGGGTAAAGCCTGCCTGCAATTAGAATCAACATTCTGGCCCAGAGTGGGCTAGAGCAGCCCAGCGGACCCCTCCCCAAGTCCCCTCCCAAAGATGCTCCTGGCTCTCCAGGTGGTCATCACACCTGACATGTACTTTATTTTTTTTTGAAACAGAATCTCACTTTGTCGTCCAGGCTGTAGTGCAGTGGCACAATCTCGACTCACTGCAACCTCCGCCTCTTGGGTTCAAATGATTCTCCTGCCTTAGCCTCCTGAGTAGCTGGGATTACAGGCATGCATCACCACACCCGGCTAATTTTTGTATTTTTAGTACAGACAGAGTTTCACTATATTAGCCAGGTTGGTCATGAACTCCTGACCTCAAGTGATGCCCGCCTCAGCCTCCCAAAGTGTTGGGATTACAGGTGTGAGTCACTGCACCCAACCCACCTGATGTGTACTTCTGAGGAGCCTTTGTTGCCTTACTTGACCACTACCTCCACCAGGTGGGAGCCCTTCAAGAGCACTGGCCATGTCTTGTTCACCCTGGCATCCCCAGTGAGGTCTGGCTCAAGTGAATGACATGTAAATGGCATCTTGGGGCCTTCAGGCTCACTGGGTTTCCTATGGACATGGCCTTCTCTGTGTGTGCCTGTACCACATGCTCCTGGCACACTGGAGGGGCTCACATGCCCCATATAAGAGAGGCGAGTGGGGGCAGAACCTGGCCAAAGCTCTGAATGAGAGACGAGGCAGGCCTTATTGAGCACTGGGGAAATTGATGATGGGGCCCACATTGACCCCTACACTCTCCTTCCCCTTCCCCTACATGAAAACTCTCAGGACCTCCTTGTCCTGTCCTTGGGTGATGTGAGGGCTGGTCTTAGGTGCTAACTTGGCTGGGCTACAATCCCCAGTTATTCCATCAAGAGTAATCTGGGAGTTGCTGTGGCAGTATCTTGTAGATGTGTATCTTAGTCCGTTTTCTGTTGCTATAACTGAATACCTGAGACTGGGCAATTTATAAATAAAAGAAATTTATTTCTTAGAGTTCTGGAGGTTGGGAAGTACAAGGGTGGGGGCCCCATCTGATGAAGGCCTTCTTGCTAATGGTCAGCACAGGGCATCATATGGGGAGGGGGCTCACAAGACAGAACCAAGCTGGATTTTTGTAACAGACTCACTCTTGTGATAACTAATCCGATCCCATGATAACCCATTAATCCATTAGCCCATTAACCCATGAATGCCCTCATGACCCAATTACCTCTGAAAGGTCCTGTCACCTACCAATACTATTAAATTAGGGATTAAGTTTCAGATTGAGTTTTGGAGGAGATATTTAAGCCACAGCAATGTGGTTGATATCTATAATTGATTGGGTTTTTGTTTTAGAGACAGGGTCTCACTCTTTTTTCTGGGCTGGAATATAAGTGACATGATCATAGCTCACTGCAGCCTTGAACTCCTGGGCTCAAGTGATCCTCCCGCTTGTAGGCTTAAAACCTAAATGACGGGTTGATAGGTGCAGCAAGCCACCATGGCACATGTATATCTATGTAACAAACCCGCACTTTCTGCACAGGTATCCCAGAACTTAAAATAAAATAAAATAAAAAACAAACAAAAAACCTCTGATTCTTCTTGGTGGCAAAGTCACGCTTACTGCCAATTCTCTGTGTGGTTCTTTGCTTACCTTCCTGATGTTAGTGATAAGAGAGATGTAGTTCTTCCTCCTCCAAGTTAACAGAGCCCCTGAATGATCTCTGATCTAGGGCGGACTTCCCCACTCCTCTGTGTCACCTGCTGTGTGCGGGGGGCTTAACTCCTGTCCATGAGCTTGTTCCATCGTCAGCCCCAAAAGCAGGTGCCATAGAGGGGTGCTGCTTCCTCACTCCAGGACTCAGATGGACATGAGGAGTGAGGGTCCTTGGAAGACACAGTCAGCTGGGGAAACTCCCACAAGCTCAGCCCCTCTCGCTCTGATGGCCAGCCCGCCCTTGCTCCCGCACTGGTGGCTCTCCGGCCTGGACCCGCTTGCATTCCCCACCCGTCGCTGGTGTCATGCTGAAGCCTGGCCCTGCGGCTCCCTCGCTGCTCCTCTCAGGGACAGAGGCCGCTGCTGTCTCATGTTTCCTGCAGACCCTTCCCGTGTTTGTGTCAACCCCGGGCTGAGCTCAGCCAGCTGGCTCACCCTCCTGCATGTAGAATGGCTTTGCTGACTGGCAGCCTGAGGACGAGGCAGAGGTCTCTGGGCAGAGTGAGAAGGGGCAAAGGTGACAGCCAGGCTGCCTGGGGGCTTTGCTTGCCCACCTCCCCACCCACCCCCACCCACCCCCACCCCGTTCCTGCCATCAGGCCTGGAGGCAAAAGTAGTGGGTGTGGGGGCCTTCAGGTGCAGCAGCTGCAGAGGCATCCCCACATCTTCCTCCTTCCCCCCGAAACAACCAGGCCAGCCCTGATGAAAATGAATCTCCCAGCATGACAGCCTGATTTGGGCCTCAGCCTCACCCTCTCTTCATCTTCATGTTGCTTCTTCCACTGTGAGAAGAAAGGGCTGAGAGAACAAAAATGCTTAAGTGCTCATTATGTGACAGGTACTTAAAACATACATATATATTTAGAGACAGGGTGGGTCTCGCTATGTTGCCCAGGCTGGAGTGCAGTGGCTATTCACAGGCAGGATCCCATGACTGATCTGCATGGGAGTTCTGACCTGTTCTATTTTCGACCTTGGCTGGTTCACCCCTCCTTGAAGCAACCTGGTGATCTCCTGCTTCCAGGAAGTTACTGTATTGATGCTAACTGTTGTATGGGCCCCTGATGGGCACAGTGGGTGCACTACACCCCAGAACTCCTGGATGCAAATGATCTCACCTCAGTTTCCTGAGTAGCTGAGACTACAGGTGCCCGCCACCATGCCCTGCGTGTGCCAGGCACTTTGAATACATGATCTCGTGTACTCCTCATCGGCACCTAGGAGTTGTTACTATTTTACCAATTTGACAGGTGAGGAAGCTCAGGATCAGAGAGGGTGTCACCCAACAATAAAAGGCCAAAATCGGAACCAAGCTCCGGTGCCAAGACCGTCTCTTTCTGCTTCATGCCTGCCTTCCTCTGGTCGGCCTTTACCAAGCCCTGGTACTCAGCTCTCATGATGCACCGAACATCTTCTGTCATTTAGAAAGCCTGTATCATACTAGTTCAGACTGAGGTGTTAGTCACTGGATAAGTGCTCTTTCCTGGGATATTTGCGTTTTAAGAGGGCTTCAGGGAGATAGCTGCACTCACCAGAGAATGGCTCTGTTGCATGGCACAGGGGCTGACTGCGGTTGTTTCAGGTTTTAGAGGATGGGGAAGGTGTGTGAGGCCTGGTTTATGGCAGCATGGAGCTGAGAGCTTGGTGTGTGGTCAGGTGGGCGGAGGAAGCTGCAGTGACTAACGCCACTTGAAGTACTGCTTTGCCTCAACTGCCCCTACTGGTTCCACGCTCCTGGTGAGCGAACTACTCTGGCCCCTGGGGAAATCCTCTTTTCCTGAGAGAACCCCTGAACCCACAGCCTAGAACTATGACTCCACGTTAACTTTCATTGCAAGGACTAGGAGGAGAGAGCAGTGGTGGCGCCTCCACTCAGCACTTGCGGATTGGCTGAATGGCTGGGGGACTGGAACTGATCAACACCTCTTGGGTCCACTGCCCAGGAGAAAGCGAGGTCTCCCTTCCTTCTCTCCTCCAGAGCCTGTGCAGGGAGATGTTTCCCCTCCTCCTCCTCCTCTTCCTTCTTCTTTCTTCTTCCTCTTCTTCCTCCTTCTCCTCCTCCTTCTTTTTCTTTCTTCCTCCTCTTCCTCTTGTTTGGAATCAAATGTGGAACAGGGAGATTCTCATTCCATACTCCCCCAACCCCAACTCCCCAAATTTAAGGAAGGCTTGAGTGATTACACCCATCTAGGGGGAGGAAACTGAGGTTTGGAGAGGGGAAGGGACTGTAGAACCACGATAGGGCCTGGGTTTGCAGGAAAGAGGGCAGTGGGAACACACTTCCTGCTGTGATGTTAAATCCTTGTCCTCATTTTGAGAAATACAAGATTCTAAAGGATTTCCTCTTCTTAAATCATACCCCAGAAAGCATTATTGTGGGGGCTTTTGGGAGACAATGCCACAACTCAGAATTTCTGAGTATGGGTTTCACAAATATTAGTGTCCCTGAGAATAATACAGCATAACATTTCTAGGGTTTTCTACGTGGCAGGCTCCCTTCTGAGAGGTCTTTACCCATTGACTCATTTAACTTCCATGATAGCCGTATGAAAAGGTGCTACCCTCATTCCCATTTCACAGATGAGGAAACAGTGCATAGAGAGTGTGAGAAGCTTGCTCAAGGCAACACAGCTGGTCAGTACCAGAGCTAAGTGTGCAACTCAAGCTGGAATGTTCTAGAACCCATGCTCTACTAGTAAATAAATTCTGGTCAAATATGTCAGGGAAAAATAACACGATGACTATTGGTGTGGCAAAGGTTCTGAAAAGTTCATCGAACAAACAAAAGTGTATTGTTATTTCTTTTTGGAGACAAGGTCTCACATGTCACCCAAGCTGCAATGCAGTTGTCCAATCTTGGCTCAAAACAGCCTTCGCCTCCCAGACTCAGGTGATTCTCCCACCACAGCACCTGGAGTAGCTGTGACCACAGGCACAAGCCACCATGCATGGCTAATTTAAAAAAATTTTTTTTTTGGTTGAGACAAGGACTTTACAAAATAGTTTTTTGACACAGAGTTTTTGAAGCCAATTTTACCCAAGAATGCTTTTTTTTTTCTTTCAAGGATGGAAAATTCTTTGGGAATTGCTGTCTTGTCCCCAAAGTGATTCCAATGAAGCCCAGACACTTTGGTAAGGTGGTGAGGCTGTTGGATTTTTCTGGTTCTCAAAGACCCCAAAATTATACCCACTGCCTGGCTGCCATCTCACAGAACTGCAGGCCCTTCCTAAAAGAATCTGCCAGGATCATGTGTTTCTTCTAAATACTTTACACAACATGAACATGCAGGATATAACGAGTTGGGAGGAAGCCCTTTTGTTGTTGTCAAAGCTGCATTTTTAGCCTCATGTTTGACTTCTCTCTCCTGCATGTTGGAGAGGGCTCATGGTTGCCTCATTACAGCTGTGTTTCATGAGGTGTGTGTGTGTGTGTGTGTGTGTGTGTATGTGTGTGTGTGTGTGTGTGGTCAGATTGGGTGCACAGAGCAAGTAGCTGAGAGGCAGGAGTCTGAGAGGCAAGAACAGCTCCTCTCAGCCACCCAGCCTCTGGCCTAGGCAGGAAGGAAGTCTCTTGCATAGGCACGCGCAGGGAGGGCAAGGCGTAAATGGGGTGTCTGACATTTCCACACAGAGCTATGGTTGCACATCAAAGCCTGGAACATAAACTAATTCCTGGATTTCCGAAACCCGATTCCTTCCTGCCAAGGGAAGTCCAGCAGCCACAGCCATTAGCACCACGGACAGAGGCAGGCCTGCAGGTGCGCCCCAGGAAAGGCCTGGACTTCAGCTGCTCAAGGAGCAGGCAGGCACTGGTGGGATTGAGTTTTGATAGAGTAATGGGGTATTTTTGCACTGCACTGGGGCTTAGCTAGACTTGCTGTCTCTTAATTCTCCCATATCCTGCCTACTGGATACAAGGACACAGAGGGTGGTGACAAGGTGAGAATGATGGTATATCCACACCCTTCAGGAGTGTACAGAAGAGACAACTGAGGCTCAGCAACACTGTGACACTGGGCTGCTTGAATCCCCTGCCTTGCCTGTGTCTTCGATTCCCAGCACGTGGTAGCTGCATTGGGAAGGTGAGCTCTACTCTGTGGCTAAGTTCTACATCTACATGGACAAAGGGCTGAGTTTCCCTCTAGGGGAAGTCCATATGGTCTCGATGAACTTCTTTTAATCAAAAGCTTGCTCCTCCAGCAATCCATAGCTTTATTAACATTGCAGCCAAGAAGAAACAAATAGCCACACCCCTCTAGTGACCCCTAGGGCAGTTGGTGGCTTGCTGTGCCACCCAGAGAAAAACACAGCCTTTGCTGGGATCTCCTGTCTTATTCTGCTCCATTCCACAAATGCATGTTGAGTGCCACCTCAGACCTCCCTGGTGGGAATGAGGAGACCAAATGACAGGAAGGACATACAGATTCACAGCGAGAAAAGCCACTCAGGGGAGATAGGATGTGGCAAGGGCCATCTGAGGATTGCCACTTGTCACAAGTGCCACCCCAGCCCTGGGGCATAGGTGGTTTGGGGAGGCAAGGTCCATGTTGGCAGATATTATGATGAAGGCAAAGAAGGAGGTTGGAAAAGTAACCCCACAGGCTTCTCAGCTAGTGAGGGGTAGAGTGTCTTTGCTTTTTGCTGGATCACATATCTCGCACATAGTAGGCACTGGATAAGTAGTTTCTGCCTGGATGAATAATCAAACCACACCACCCTGCCTGAGACAGGACTGAAAAAAGCTGGGAGGGGAGGAGTGGCTTGAATTATTGGTTCTCTGGCTGGCATAGTGGGGAAATAAGCTGAGCTCAGTGCAAGAGAACCTGCTTAAATTATTCTCATTTTGGGTTTCTCAGAGCTGTCTTTTTTTTTTTTTTTTTTTTTGCAGGGGACTTGGACTCTGGAGAAAGCAGGCTCAGACACTGCAACAAACTCACAGCTTCATGAAGACCCAGCCAGGGCCAGTGCCTTAGAGGTGAGATAATTAGGGCCCCAGCGGCAGTCTCTCAGAGGGCCAGGTGAGGGCTTTCTGGTGCTGCCTGACCCTCTTGACTCAAACGTGTTGCTGCCGCTTCTGGGTTAGCGGACCTGGTGGACGCGTTCTCACTGGTCACTGAGCAAGGCTGTCTGTATCTTCAGGGGCTGAGACTGGAACATTCTTTCTCCACCCCCTTCAGCTGTGAGCATCTCAGGAGCTAGGGATGGAAATGGAAACAGGCCTGCAGGTCACTACGACCCAGCCTCTCAGAAGAGCAGGAACCTGTGCACTCAGCCTCGTCCACTCTCTGCCTTCCACTGTAGGGTATCAGTTCCAGCCTGAAAAGATTGCCCAGTGCAGGTAGAACACATAATTTTCCTTCTCTTTCTTTCGGAGTGATCATTCACTAGACACATGTGGGAGACTAAGGGTCTGGAGGTGGGGTGTGCAAAGAGAAGCACAAGGCCAGGCTTACTATAGTATATCCAAAAAGGCCAAAAGTAATGCAGAACAAAGTGGAGCTACAGGACAGAGTAATCAATGCTTGCAGAGGGCAGGGTCATGGGAGAAGGCTTGATGGGAAAGGTGGCACATGTAACATACCGTCCACACCAGTCCTGTGCAAACCCTTGGCTCTGCACAGACCAGCCTCTTTGCTGTGCCCCAGATACCACCACTTGGGTGGCTCCTCTGGCACTATCCACCCAGACCTCTCACAGGTTCAAGTGTCACTTGTCCTTGAAGGTCCTTCTCTGTCTCTTCATGCTGCAATAGGCTTCAGGTGCTAAGGGTGGTCACAATGACTTGCATTTGGCAACCTCTTCCTGCCTGTACTCCTTGTCTATACCACCTAAATACAGATGGATGCCCAGGTGCTTTCTATTTGTTAGTCTTGTTCCTTCATCGAGACTGCAAACTCTTTAGCAAGAACACCATCTTCATGTCTCCTACCCTATCCACCCCAGCACAGCATTCTACGTATGGTAGGTGAGCATGCTATATGGAGGATGAATGAGAAGGTAAATGAATAGATAAGGAAAGAAAGAAGAGAAGAATAAAAAGAGGGAGAGAGGGAGGGAGGTAATGAGAGAGGGGGAGAGGGAGGGAGGTAATGAGAGAGGGGGAGAAGGAAGAAGGAAGAAAGGAAGGAGAGAAGGAAGGAAGGGAGACAAGAAGAAAGGAAGGAAAGAAGAAAGACTTCTCTGTTTTTTTGCAAAGGCTAACACCTGCATGGCTAATCAAGTTCTTTCTTTGCCCTCCTTTCTTACTTTTTCAGCATAAAGAGTATCTTCTAAATTTTTTCACTTTTTTTTTTAGCAAACTATGACATGAAGTCATGTATGTAAAATGTTCAAACCACATAAAATAATCAATAATTTAAAAATATTTATTGGACTTTTGCCACGTCCTCATGATAGTTCCTGCCATTGGGAGGCTTACCGACTGGCTGGGAGAGATGAATAACATTTGCATGAATCCTTCAGCCAGACTGACCTAGTGTCTGGGAGCTCCAGATCTGGAGGGACACATGTCCAGGATCCCAGCATAATCTGAAGCAACTATTGGAGTGATTATATATGACAGTGACATTTATAAATATATAGCTTTGTCTTAGTTTCCTCAGCTGTAAAACAGAGGTGCATATCTCATAGTGCTATGAGCAATAAAAGAATTTATATATCTAAAATGCTTGGCATAGGCATATAGTTAGTACTCAATAAATATTACCTATTGTTATTATTGCCACCAGATAAGGGAAGGGCTTGGAAAATTGCACGGGAGGTTTTAGCCTACAGGCCTGAACTGGCTTACTTCAATCACTCGGCTCATATTCTGTTGGCCAAGGTTCTGTCACATGTCCTCACCACTCTGAAGGAGAGGCTGGAAAATATAGCTGGGCCCTGCCCAAGAGGAAAAGGAAATGATTTTGTGGCCACATAGTGTTGTCTCTGCCATCGTCTCCAGTGACTTCTATCTTGCCATGCCCAATGGACACCTTTTTATCCTCGCCTTACTCTGTCTCTTGTGGACTTTCCAAATAATCAATCATAATCCTCCCTTTCGAAATGCTCCTCTCTGTAAGCCCGTTTTCCTGGCTTTCTTCCCTATTTTGCCTGCTTCTGTTTCTTTCTCCTCTATCCGTCTTTTAAATGGCTGCGGTGAGCATGGAGGGGTTGGTGTTCATCACGAGTTTGTGCTCTCTCTCTCTCTCCCTCCAATCTCCATGAAAACTTGCTTGTGTATGGATCCATTAAAATTTTTTTTAGAATATATTTTTCAATAGAGATGGGGTTTCATCATGATGACCAGAATGGTCTTACACTCCTGGGTTCAAGTGAGCCACCTGCCCC
>PVKP010031402.1:0-26993 GCA_004027715.1 Plecturocebus donacophilus | reverse complement strand
TTTCTTACTTTTCTTTCCTTCCATCCTTCTTTCATTTTTTCCTTCCTCTCTCTTCCTTTCACTATGTCTTTCTTTCTCACATGACATCTTCTGTTTTAAGACATTTGTGTAAGTTTCCTACTTCTGGACCTATTTTGATCTTTCACCCTTCATTTGTTACATAGCAATAAGTTTTAAATTCATCTTTCAATTCATTGTTTAGTGTCCTCTTATAAGAAACAGGTTTTTTATGTCTCAGATTAAGAAAGTAAATATAGTGATATTAAATTATATCTACAAATTATTTGCTTCTCTTCTTTTTAAAGGGTAGAGCTAATTACATTACCTACCCCTTGAATGTAGGCTGTGCTTAGTGACTTGTTTCTAACAAATAGAATATGGTGGAAGTGGCATCATGTAACTTACAAGATAAGGCCATAAAAGACATTTTTTCTTCCTGCTTCCTATCTCTCTTGGATTATTCACTCCAAGGGAAGCCAGGGATCATATTATGAGGATATTCAAGCAGTTCTCTGGAGACATCCGTGTGTGAAGAAATGAGACTCCTGCCAATAGCCAAGTGAGCAAGCCATGTCTAAACTGACTCATTCAGTCCTAGTCTGGCCTCTCACTGACAACATCACCAGTTGCTATCTTGACTGCTACCTCTTGAAAGACTCTAAGCTAGAACCCAGCTAGGCCATTCTCAAATTTCTGACACAAAGAAATTACAATATAATTGAAACGTACTGTTTTAGGCTGCTAAGTTTTAGAGTACTTTGTTATGCACATAGATAACTATTGCAGTGTACCTAGCATGTGTGTCATTAGGCATGTTTATAATGTATTCATAATACATTTTAATATATTTCACAAATATAACTAAATTACTATTGTATAATAATTTAATTATTACCCTGCTTAGTAGTAAACTCCATGAGGATATAAACTATATGAATTTTTGCTTATCATTTTATCCTTCTTCATCTCCCCCAAGCCAGAGACTATTAAAACATGGGTGTTCAATAAATATGTCTTAATTATATTAATATATCTGAATTAATATGCATCCTAATGCTACAAGAAGAGGCAGAAACCTTCTGGTTATTTAATGAGTGCTATTTAAATGATTGATTTATTCATTATGCAAAATTAGTAAAATAGATATCCTTATGGCAGAATGATTAAAATTTCTCTTTCAATGATGCCGTCTGGCAATGAAACAAACCAGTAATCCCTATGAATATCTAATAAATGATACATTCAACAATAAATAGAAGCATCAGAACTAACTCAGAATTTTGAAAAAGAATTATATTTAGAGTAACAAAAGCATTTAAAGAATAAGTCGTTGTCATGATGAACTCTAGGGTGCCAGAAACTTTAAATTCCTAGTTTTACAGCAAAGTTACCCAATAAACATGTCATTGTTCTTTAAAGAAATTACATGGCAATTGTTCACAGATTTTGCTTTCACAATGTGCAATGTGCTCTTTAAATTAATATTTTGGAGAACCTGCTCTTTAAGCCAAAGTCCCAACACAATTATTGTTTTAAAGCAGTACTAGGTTTTATTGCATTCAAAAATTCTGTCATGTACTTTGAAGATGCAAAGTCAGTTTGAAGCATTACAACTGAATTAGAACAAATTAATAAGATCTCATTAATTTTTATTCATTATATTCACAACTGTCTCTGTAAAGTTTCTCATCACAATTTTCCTGCTAAGATGTTC
Organism: Plecturocebus donacophilus; assembly: GCA_004027715.1. Taxonomy (NCBI): domain Eukaryota; kingdom Metazoa; phylum Chordata; class Mammalia; order Primates; family Pitheciidae; genus Plecturocebus; species Plecturocebus donacophilus. Next base: position 25,279 of record PVKP010031402.1, on the reverse strand, counting down.
GAATTCCTCTTTTAGAACATTACATTCCAGTATTACATTTTCTTCTCATCAGTATTATCAAATTACATGACCTCTTCTAAAATATTGCTCTATATCCCATAGAGACTTGGACACCTGTAATATATCTATCAATACTTATCATTATCAAAATACTTATAATATTTTTCTCATTCTTGTTCACTCTCATTATCTCAGGTGAGTTAAAAACCTCTTTGTCTATTTTCTTATTCAACATTTATTGCACCTCATCACAGGATTTTATTTTGCACCTCATCACAGGATTAAAAACTAGAATTGCATCATTGATGGGGTTTCTAATCTAGTAGGAGAAACTGTCCATGAATAAATGAGGATTTTATTGTAACTCTGAAAAGAACATACTATCAAGGAGAAAAACAAGTTACATGGTATAAATATCGGAAAACCCACCCTAGCATGCTGGTTCGGGACAGCTCCTCTGTGAAGTTACGTTTAGCCAGGGTTTCTTGATTCTCGGTACTACCGGCATTGTGAGCTATGTTATTCTTTGCTGTGATGGGTGGAGGTGGTCTTGTGCATTGTAGAATATTAGCAGCATCCTTGGCCTCAACCTAGTTTCCAGTAACATCCCTTCCTACAATGTGACAGCCAAAATTTCCCCAGTATCTCCCAGGGCATGGTTGTCAGCTTTAGCAAATAAAGAACACAGTGAAATTTGAATTTCAGATAAACAACAATTTTTGTATAAATATGTTCCACATATTTCATAAGATATATATATGCATAAAAAGTTATTTGTTGCTTATCTGACATTCACATTTTACTAGATATTCTGTATTTTACCTGACAGCCCTATCTGTAAAATGAGATTGTCCCTGGTTGAGAACCACTGCATTAAGCACATGTTAATAAGACCTTAGACCTTCAGTCTTCGCATACCATTGATCTAAACATCTCTGAATTTTGTATCATCTCTACTTTATCAATTCAAATTGCCTGAAGTACACCAACTCAAAGCAAAAAAATCTCAAATACTTTTCTCTGACTACCATTCCTTACATTTCAAGTTTTCAAATTTCCTTACTTTTTTGGTCACTTTCAGTATTTTGAATTCTTCCTTAGTCCATTAGCATATTACATACTGGGTTCTAATTATTCAGCCAATATCCTCAATAAGAGAAAAGCAAGCACATTTACCTTCTCTAGAACCTGTCTCATTAATTCCCTAACCTGGATTAACCCAGTTGATCATGGCCTTTGTTATTTTTGCAGAATGTTGAATAATATAACCAGACCAAAGTGATGAGCTCTTTTATGAATCCTGTCATATTTTATTCTTTTACAGTTGAGTCCCCATCTCAACTTCCAAACTTGCCCTCATGACTATTCCAAGCATTCTTCATGTTTTTCACTCTCTCATTTTTTTCCTCAATCTTACCAGACATCTTGCCTTATATATCACAGATAAAGCCTGTCTGCTATAAACTCTTTCATGTTCTCCAGACTTTCTCTTAAAATGGTCATATTCCTTGATCCATTTGTTTCTTATTTTCTGTTTCCTAAGAATTTAATGCATTACAATTTCATTCTGATGGTAATTTTCTACCTCAATTCCATTCCCATAAATGTCTTCTAATATTTTATTCTGTGTTAAGGATTTTAAAGTTCTGTCCTAATTTTGAGCTCTAGATCTGTTTTATTCAACTATTATACATGTTTTCTCAAATGTTCTGTAAGTAGCTCAAAATGTCCCAGACAGAATCATTACTTTAACCCTAAAACTGACCTTATATGCCAGTGTTGTCTATCCTAAGATTTGCAATCAAGCCACAACCTCCTAATAGTATCTCTTTCTCATATCTCCTATATCCAGTGGGTCAGTAACTCCTGAATACCTACATATGTTTAAAATGTCCATCCCTACCTTCTCTTTTGCTGCTTTAGATCTTATTCTGGCTCATACAGTGTTTCACAACTCATTTCCACCTACCCCTATCCTCTATATTTTCACCATAGCCTGTAAGATATGTGTGTGTGCGTGTGTGTGTGTATGTTTGTTTGTATGTGTGTGTTTGTGTGTGTGTGTACAGGACAAGGATACAGTTGAGAGACACTAGCGACTGCACAGTGGAAATAATTTCATGAACCAGATGCTGTGCTGTCTGATGACATCTCAGTGAAAAAGCCATTTCTTTCTCAAAATAGGGGATACTTCTGTCTCCCAACACTGTCAATGTTACCTAGGCAGCTTGCACTCAAAATATTTACTACTGAAAAGTTTATGCTTTCATCAACACATTAGCTAGCTAGCCCATCCTTTTGCCTAAAATAAGATCTGAGCCCATTATATATAGTTGAAAGAAAAAATACCAATATTATCAGACAAAACAACTTTGGTGAGGAGGAATCATACACCATTTAGCTATTAACATTTTTCAAAAATTAGTTTAAAGTCCAGTTTGAATGGTTTATATTACGGGCAGAGTAGCACTGTTATGCTGATTCCAATATAAATACAAGGTCGAAATAGTTTCTTTAAGCCATTTTTTAGAGATGTTTCCACTTTACTTTTAAGTATATTGATTATTGAGTCATCAAACAGCATATATAATTATCATGTATTTCTCCAACCTGAAATGCAGGAGCAGCAAGAAATTAAATGCCTTATTGTTATTTTACTGTCAGAAAGTTAAACAATTTTTCATGAAGTTACTTTTGTTCTCTTTATTTGAAAGCAATGAAATGGGTTTCTATTTATCTAAAAATGCCATGACATAACACCAAGAGGGAATCCTAACATAAACTACAGACTTGGGTTGGTTATGCTACATCAGTGTAGGTTTATATATTATAACAAATGTACAATTCTGGTGGGGAATGGTGATTAAGGTGGAAGCTATGGAGGTGAAGGGTAGAGGAAATGTGAGAAATCTCTTTACTTTCCTCTACATTTTACTGTGAACCTAAAAGTACTATTGAAAAAACAGTTTTACAAAAGATTATCACAACTTCACACTCCATTGCAATTTCACAGAAGGGAGTCCAACTCTAAGCAACAGTATCTTTCTATTAGCCAATCCTTCTCTATTATTTTAAAAGAAGCCTGTATCTTTTTGAGCTCTATCAATGATAGAAATATTAGATGTCATCAACTTCATTGAAATTTCAACTATTAATAAGACCTTAGGACCTGAGAACTTCCCCAACCTAGAAAGACAGGCCGACAGGCAAATTTAGGAAATACAGAGAACACCATTAAGATACTCCATGAGAAGATCAACTCCAAGACACATAATCACCAGATTCTTCAAGGTTGTAATGAAGGAAAAGCTGTTAAGGGAAGCCAGAAAGGCCAGGTCACCTACAAAGTGAAGCCCATCAGACTAACAGCAGATCTCTCAGCAGAAACGCAGAAACTCCACAAGTCAGAAGAGATTGGGAACCAATATTCAACATTCTTGTAGAAAAGAATTTTCAATCCAGAATTTCGTATTCAGCCAAACTAAGTTTCGTAAGTGAAGGAGAAATAGAATCCTTTCCAGACAAGCAAATGCTGAAGAATTTCATTACAACCAGGTCTGACCTGCAAGAGCTTCTGAAAGAACCACTAAATATTGAAAGGAAAAACCGCTACCAGCCACTGCAAAAACACACCAAAATATAAAGACCAATGACACTATGAAGAAACTGCATCAACTAGTGTGCAAAATAAGCAAACAGCATCATGATGACACGATCAAATTCACATATAACAATACTAACCTTAAATGTAAATGTATTAAATGCCCCAATTAAAAGACACAGACTGGTAAATTGGATAAGGAGTCAAGACACATTAGTGTGCTGTATTCAGGAGATCCATCTTATGTGCAAAGACAGACACAGGCTCAAAATAAAGGGAGGCAGTGAGTGAGCACGCTACCCAGCCAGGGAAACTGTGCTTTTCCTGTGGAACTGGGCAACCCACAGATCGGAAGATCCTACTCACTCACGAACCCACGCTACGGGACCTAGCATCCCAACCGCGGGACCTGCAGATTCTTGCAGCCTCTCAGCTGGAGTTTGCATAAGCCTACCAAACTCCCAAGGGGAGGGGCAATCAGCACCTGTTGCAGCTGCCTGCTATCTAAGACATCTGATCTCCTTGGAGGTCGGGAAGCAGCTAACAGTGGGACTCACAACTGCCTAAAATGCTAAGCTCCCTGGGCGGGGGAAGGGTGGAACCCATTTCTATAGCTCCAGGCTGCACTTTTACCCTGCTGGAGCTAGAGAGGCTGGACAGCTTGATCCTAAGACTTGTCCCTATGCATACATACATCCCAAGACTTGTCCCTAACATACATCAGATGTGGCAGTCTGTGACCAAAGTGCCTCTTGAGGTCTAACCCTGACCCATCCTTCCTCAGGAGGTGAGGTTTCCCTGCAGGATCTCCAATAACTCCAGTCAGGGGTTCAGGGACAGAATTCGGATCTCCCTGGGCCTGAGCCCCTAAGGGGAGAGGTGGCCACAGTCTCTGCAGACCAGCAAACTTAGCCTTTTCTCCCAATAGTTCTAAGGAATCCATGCAACCCAGACAAGTGGATTCCCCCCAGAGAAACACACCCTCTCCATCAAGGGACAAAATGCTTTCTTAAATGGGTCCAGCTCCCTGGGCCACCTAACTGGGTGAGACCCTCTAACAAGGGTTGTCAGATACTCTATACAGGAGCAATCCTACTGGCATAAGGCTGGTGCCCATCAAATTCAGATGTCCCAGAAGACGGAGCAGACACCCATCTTTGCTGCTTTCTAGCCTCCTTGAGTGACATTTCCAGGCACAGGAACAAATCAGATGAATAGGAGCTGAAGTAAACCCCCAACAAACTGCAGCAGCCCTATAGAAGAGGGACCTGACTACTGAAAGAAAAACAAACAGAAATTGACAACAGCATCAACAACAACAACAAAAAAGGCCCTACAAAAGCCCCATCTGAGGGTCAGCATCCTCAAAGACCCAAACTAGACAAACTCATGAAGATGAGATAGAATCAATGAAAAAATGACAAAAAACCCATAAGCCAGAGTGCCTCTTCTCCTCCAAAAGATTGTAATGTTTCTCCATCAAGAGTGCAGAACTGGAGGATCAGATGGACAAATTGATAGAAGTAGGCTTCAGAAGATGGGTAATAAAAAACTACGATCAGCTAAAGGAACATGTTCTAACTCAATGCAAAGAAGCAAAGGACCTTGATCAAAGGTTGTGCTGACTTTTGATAAAAGGTTTTCCTTGATAACAAGAATTGCTAACTAGAATAACCCAAGTGGCTGTCAAGTAAGCTGCCATACCACACCACTCTTCCTTTTCTCCAGGGGTCACACCAGCCTTGTAGTCAATTTTGATGAGAGAACCTGGATACCTTGGTTGCCGGTGAAGGATTCACATGCTCATTATGGTTTTTTTTTTTTCTTCCTATGGGAGCCTTAGAATTCCACTGCTTTTTGTTGGCCATCTTGGCCTTAAGATGCAAGGCTGGTTCAATATACAGAAATCAATAAGCGTAATCCATCACATAACTAGAAGCAAAGACAAGAACCACTGGATTCTCAAAAGATGCAAAAAAGACCTTTGATAAAATTCAACATGCCATCATGTTAAAAATACTCAATAAACTAAGTATTGATGAAACATATCTCAAAGTAATAAGAGCTATTTATGACAAACCCACAGCCAATATCATACTGAACAAGCAAAAGCTGGACGCATTCCCTTTAAAAACTGCTATAAGACAAAGATGCCCTATCTCACCACTCCTATTCAACATAGTATTGGAAGTTCTCGCCAGGGATATCAGGGAAGAGAAACATATAAAGGGAATTCAAATAGGAAGAGAGGAAGTCAATTTATGTCTGTTTGCAGACAACATGATTTTATATTTAGAAAACCCCATCATCTCAGCCCAAAAACTTCTTGAACTGATAAGCAACTTCAGAAAAGTCTCAGGATACAAAATCAATGTGCAAAATCACAAGCATTTCTTTACACCAACGATAGGCAAAAAGAGAGCCAAATAATGAATTAACTTCCATTCACAATTGCTACAAAGAGAATAAAATACCTAAAAATACAGCTTACAAAAGATGTGAAGGGCCTCTTCAAGGAGAATTATAAACCACTGCTCAAGGAGATAAGAGAGGACATAATCAAGTGGAAAAACATTCCATCCTCTTGGATAGGAAGAATCAGTATCATGAAAATGGCCATACTGCCCAAAGTAATCTATAGATTCAATGCTATTCCCATCAAACTACCATTGACATTCTTCATAGAATTAGAAAGAAATACTTTAAATTTCATATGGAATCAAAGAAGACCCCATATAGGCAAGACAATCCTAAGTAAAAAGAACAAAGCTGGATACATCATGCTCCCTGTCTTTAAACTATACTACAAGGCTACAGTAACCAAAACAACATGGCATTGCTACCAAAACAGACACCTAGACCAATGGAACAAAACAGAGACCTCAGAAATAACACCGCATATCTACAAGCATCTGATCTTTGACAAACCTGACAAAAACAAGCAATGGGAAAAGGACCTCCTATTCAGTAAATGGTGTGGGGAAAAATGGCTAGCAATATGTAGAAAACTGAAACTGGACCCCTTCCTTACATGTTACACAAAGATTAACTCAAGATAGATTAAAGCCTTAAATGTTAAACCCAAAACCATAAAAATCTTAGAAGAAAATCTAGGCAATACCATTCAGGACATAGGCATGGACAAAGACTTCATGACAAAAATGTCAAAAGCAATGGCAACAAAAGCCAAAATTGACAAATGGGATCTAAGTAAACTAAAGAGCTTCTGCACAGCAAAAGGAACTATCATCAGAGTTAACAGGCAACCTATAGCATGGGAGAAAATTTTTGTAATCTACCCATCCGAGAAAGGTCTAATATCACGAATTTACAAAGAACTTAAATATATTTACAAGAAAAAAAAACAAACAACCACATCAAAAAGTAAGTGAAGGATATGAACAGACACTTCTCAAAAGAAGACATTTATGCAGCCAACAAACATGAAAAGAAGCTTAATATCCCTGATCATTAGAGAAATGGAAATCCAAACCACAATGAGGTCCATCTCACACCAGACAGAATAGATTAATATGTTTTTTTAAGATGGAGTTTTGCTCTTGTTGCCCAGGCTGGAGTACAATGATGTGATCTCGGCTCGCTGCACCTCCACCTCCCGGGCTAAGTGATTCTCCTGCCTCAGCCTCCCAAGTAGCTGGGATTACAGGCATGCACCACCACACCCAGTTAATTTTGTATTTTTAGTATATGTGGGGTTTCACCATATTGGCCAGGCTGGTCTTGAACTCCTGATGTTATGATCTACCCACCTTGGCCTCCCACAGTGCTGGGATGACAGGTGTGAGCCACCATGCCCAGCCCAGAATAGATTATAAAAAAGTCAGAAAACAATAGATACTGGTGAGGCTGTAGAGAAATAGAATGCTTTTACGCTGTTGGTGAGAATGTAAATTAGTTCAACCATTGTGGAAGACAGTATGGCCAATCCTCAAGGAGCTAGAACCAGAAATATCATTTGACCCAGCAATCCCATTACTTTATTATACCCAAAAGAACAGAAATCATTCTACTGTAAAGACGTATGCACATGTATGTTTATTGCAACACTATTTCCAATAGCAAAGACATGGAACCAACCCAAATGCCCATCAATGATAGACTGGATAGAGAAAATGTGGTATGTATACACCATGAAATTCTATGATGAGATCAAGTCTTTCTCAGGGACATGGATGAGGCTGGAAGCCATCATCCTCAGCAAACTAACACAAGAACAGAAAACCAAACACCACTTGTTTTCACTAATAAGTGGGAGTTGAACATTAAGAATGCATGGACACAGAGGGAAAACACATACCAGGGCTTGTTGGGGAGTGGAAGATGAGGGAAGGAAACCTAGAGGATGGGTCAATAGGTGCAGCAAACCACCATGGCACACATATATCTAGGTAAAAAACCTGCACATGTATCTCCCCTTTTTTATTTTTGAGACGGAGTCTCACTCTGTCAAATAAGCTGGAGTGCAATGGCATGATCTCGGCTCACTGAAACGTCTGCCTCCTGAATTCAAGCGATTCTCCTGCCTCAGCCTTTTGAGTGGCTGGGATTACAGGTGAGCACTGCCACACCCAGCTAATTTTTGTATTTTTAGTAGAGATGAGGTTTCACCATGTTGGTTAGGCTGGTCTCAAACTCCTGACCTCATGATCTGCCCACCTCAGCCTCCCAAAGTGCTGAGATTACAGGCATGAGCCACCACACCCAGCCATACCCCATTCTTTTTAAGAAGAAATAAAGGAAAAAAAAAGAATTTTCTTACTGATGTGTACATTTTACTTTACAATTACAGAAGCATCCATAACAAAGTCAAATAAATTTGTTTTCAGTTTTAGAATTTAATCTAAATAACCATAAAGTATCCAGATAGCCACATTCCATAAAGTTCAAGTGTATTGTTCCATATCACTGTAGACATTTGTGTTGGTTATAGAAAACACATACAGATGGTAGCCTTAAACATATACAGATGGTAGCCTTTTTGAAGATGCATAACCAATTAAAACTCCATCTAAACATTTGTTCTGATTGAAAAACTCTATTTTTTGCTAAAGGTAAAGCAAAATATAATTATCTGGTTTTTTTTTTCTGGCTGACAGATTGCAATGATTTGAAATAATTGCAGAATCAGATGATAAATACAACATAGGGCAACATTTTTCAAACTTCTTTGTTCATCCTTACCCTCTCTTTTCTATGCTACATTCACTACTTATCATCAATTTCCTCATTAAGTACTTACTTTATACTGAGATAACAGATGGCAGAGAAGTCATAGTCCTGGTACTCAAGGTTTAGTCAGTCTTAAAATGGAGATAAGCATATACAACTGAATTCATCTTGCATGCAAATATATGTTAAATTATTTCTATGGAACACATTAATTCAAACATTACATATACAAGAATCAATTCTTAGTCATTTTCTTTTCTCCTTCTTTACTTTTTATATAGGCAAATCTTATCCAGTCTCATGGCTTTAATTCAGACTATCTGATGATAACTGTCAAATAGATATCCTGATACTCCAGATATTATCTATTCAGATATTATCATAAAAATATCAATTGATAAGAATGGAGAAAAAATAAATTTGTTGAATGATGAAAGAGAAATGTAAGTGAGAAAAATATATAAAAGAATGGTTTGACAATGGTTAAAGAATAAGCATTGGATACTATAATTTCAAATCAAAATGGAATAAAGTGATAAGATCTATTTCCTTCCCTGAATTAATAAAAAATTTTGACAAAATAAGCAAAACAGTTGTCTTGAGACACTGAACACTACATAATGAAGTACAGTGACCCCTGGACAATGGTAAATGAACAAGATAAGGCTTACAAAGATGCACGCTTTCTTCTTCGTGAGAACTTCTGGGCTTCAGTACAGAGAAAGGGTATCTATCAGATACTATGACTTGAAGAGACAGAACTGAGAATGAGAGGAGACCAAGAAGGTAGAATTTGCAAGAAAAAGTGCTGGAGAGGAGAGAGGGCTCCCACAAGCATTTGGCATAATAGTGATCAGTAGATGGATGTAAAAAAACAACCTGAAAAAACTGAGGAAAGAGCCATTTCAAAGGATCAAGTGAGGAGTGCCTAATAGTTCACAAAGTTGAGAACAGAGCCTGTTCTCACCAGCCAGAAGACAAAAACCTGTAATTCATGGAGACCAGGTAGAGTATTCAGAATGGTCTTGCCTCAGGAGTCTGTAGTAATTAGTTCTGAACCAGTGATTCTCAACCAGAGGTAAGTTTGAACCCTATGGAACATTTAAAAATGTCTAAAAAAATGTTTGGTTGTCAAACTAAAGGTGGAGGGTGCTATTGGCATTAGGCAGGTATATCTTGGAATCATGCCAAACATCCTATTTGCACGGGATAATAGTCTACAATAACAAATTACCCAGTCTCAAATGTCAATCATGCTGAAGTTGAACAACCTTGTCCTAGAATAAGACAGCTCTGTTCCCAGCTAACAAATCTTAAATCAAGATTCAAAGGATCAAACTCTGTTAAAGTAACATAACTGAGTCCCAGAAGAAAGTTCAAATATGAATACAAAACTACCTAGCACTCACAAGTTAATATTTACAATATCAGGCATCAAAAAAATTAGCAGGCATGCAAAGGTGGAGAAAACATTAACTGATAATGAAAATAAAAAAGTATTTAATCGAAGACAGCTCAGATTTAACAAAGATGTAGAATCATCAGACAAGAACTTTAAGAGAGTTATTATAATTGTATTTCACTTAATTAATAGATAAGTATAGAAATATTTTAAATCTCACAGCGATCAAACTTCTCAAGATGAAAACTACAATACGTGAGATAAAAAAAATACTTGATGGGGTTGGGCGCAGTGGCTCACGACTGTAATCCCAGCACTTTGGGAGGCCGAGGAGGGTGTATCATGAAGTCAGGAGTTTGAGACCATCCTGGACAACATAGTGAAACCCTGTCTCTACTAAAAATACAAAAGTTAGCAGGGCATGGTGGCACATGCCCACAGTCTCAGCTACTTGGGAGGCTGAGGCAGGAGAATCACTTGAACTCAGGAGGTGGAGGTTCAGGTAAACTAAGATCATGCCACTGCATTCCAGCCTGGGCAACAGAACAAGACTCCATCTCAAAACAAAACAAAAAAAAAAAAACCTTGATGGGATTAATGGAAGATTAGGTATTAGAGTAGAAAAGTTAAAAACTTTAAAAAAGTCTAAGTTCTTTTTAAAGTTAATTTCTTTTCTGCACAGCCACAGAGATGAACCAAAATGAGAGACACAAACTTTTTTTTTTTATAAAGAAAGAACATGTCATCAGGGAGCTGCAGACAATTTCAAGCAGCTACACATTCATGGAACAGAAGCAGCATTCATGTGATTCCATATAGAAAAGTTATATAGAGGTAAGAATAGTTAAAACATTAAAACTGAAGCAGCCTAATAAAGATGTATTTGGAGGCTCCAAAGGAGAGGAGAGGATAAGACACAGACATAAAAAACATTTTTATTATTATGTATTAATATTTAATATTTAACAAGGCAGACAGAAAAAATATCTCAGAACTTTAAAAATAAAATGAAATCTCAAACCTAAGATATAAGAAGCTCAAGTCCAAGAAACATGAAGAAAACTATACAAAAGAATATCATAATCAAATTGCCTAAAATCAATGGCAAAGAAAAACTTAACATCCAGAGGTGTGCAAGGGTGCGTGTATGGTGTACACAGGATCAAATGTAAGAATGACAGCAGATTTCTCATCAGAAACAATGCAAGAGATAAAACAGCAGTATCATTATAAGTGCTGACATGAAGGAAAAAAAAATAACCCTGTCCGCCTGGAATTCTATAACCAGCAAAAATATCTTCCAAAAATTTATGTTAGGTAGAGGTATTTTAAGACATACAAATATTTCCTGTAATTCTGTATGTTGTCTCTTCACTTTGTTAATTGTTTCAATTGCTGTGCAAAAGCTTTTTAGCTTGATGTAATCCCATTTGCCTATTTTATTGTTGGTTTTGTTGTCTGTGCTTTCGTGGTCTTGCCTAAAGACTCTTTGAACTGATGTCCTGCAGCATTTCTCCAATGTTTTCTTCTAGAAGTTTCATAGTTTTATGCCTTATGTGTAAGTCTTTAATCTATTTTGAGTTGATTTTTGTATTTGGTGAAAGATGGGGTCTAGCCTCATTCTTCTGTATGGATATACAGTTTTCCTACCACCATTAAGTCATATTCTTAATGACTTTATCAAAAATGAGTTGGCTGTAAGTGCTTGAATTTATATCTTGTTTCTCGATTCTTCTCCATTATTCTCTATATGTCCTTGTTGCAAATAACATATTGTTTTGGTTACTATAACTTTGTAGTATAATTGGAAATCTGTTAGTGTGATGCCTCCAGCTTTTTCTTTTTCCTCAGGATTGCTTTAGCTATTTAGGGCCTTTTGGGTGCCATACCAATTTTAGGATCATTTTTTCTTATTTCTGTGAAGAATGCCACTGGTATTTTGATAGGGAATCTTGGGGTGGTTAAGGTGGCATAGACATTTTAAAAATATTAAGTTTCTTAATCAATGAGAATGAAATATTTTTCCATTTTTTTGGTGTTCTTGTGAATTTATTTCATCAATGTTTTATAGTCTTCATTGTAGAGATCTTCTATTCTTCGATTAAATTTATTCCCTCATATAAATTGTTTTGTACCTATTTTAAATGGGATTGCTTTCTTGATTTCTTTTTCAGATTGATGGATTTTAGTGTATAAAAATGCTACTAATTTTTTATATTGATTTTGTATCCTGTAACTTTACTAAATTCTTTCATCAATTGTAAAAATTTTCTGGTAGAGTCTTTAGGTTTTTTTAAATATAAAATCACATCTTCTGAATAAAAGGATAATTTGAATTCTTCTTTTCCAATTTGAATGCCTTTTATTTTTCTCTTTTGCCTAATTGCTTTGGCTAGACTTTCCCATACCATATTGAATAAAAGTGGTGAAAATGAGCATCCTTGTTTTCTTCCACATCTTAGCAGAAAGGCTTTCAATTTTTCCCAGTAAATATAATATCTATTAGCTGTGTTCTTGTCATATTCATATTATAAATGGACTTTATTATGTTGAGCTGTTTCTTCTATTCACAGTTTGAGACTTTTCATAATGAAGGGATGTTGAATTTTATTGAATGCTTTTTCAGCATCCATTAATCATGTAATTTTTGTCCTTGATTCTGCTGATGTGATAAATCACATTTATTGATGTGTGTATGTTGAACCATTTTTGCATCCTTAGGATGACTACCACTTGATCATGGTGAGTGATATTTTTAATGCATTTTTGAATTCTGTTTTCTTATATTCTGTTGAGAATTTTTTGAAATTATTTTCACCATAAGCCTGTAGTTGTATTATTTTGTTGAGTACTTGCTGGTTTTCTAACAAAGGTAATGCTAGTCTCATAGAATTAGTTTGTAAGTATTCCCTCCTCTTCAAGTTTTTGAAATAGTTTGATTAGATTTAGTATTAATTCTTCTTTAAATGTTTGGTGGAATTCAGCAGTGAATTCATCAGGTCCTGAGCTTTATATTCTGATTTCAATCTAATTACTCATTATTTACCTATTCAGGTTTTCTATTTCTTGATGATTCAACCTTGGTATTGTTGTATGTGTTCAAGAATTCATCCATTTCTTCTAGGTTTTCCATTTTGCTGGCATATAGTTGTTCATAACAGTCTCTAATGATCCTTTGTATTCCTATGCTATGAGTTGTAATATTTTCTTTTTCATCTCTTATTTATTTGGGTATTCTGTTTGTTTTGTTAGTCCAGCCAAAGGTTTGTCAATTTTTTTTAATCAATTTTTTAACCTATTACATCAAAGAATATATCAATTTCATATATTTCTGCTCTGACCTTTATTATGTCTGTCCTTCTACTAATTTTGGCTTGGTTCTTGCTTTTTTATTTCCTTGAGCTGCATCATTTGGTTGTTTATTTGGAATCCTTCTATTATTTTAATATAGACATTTATTACTATAAACCTCCCTCTTAGTACTACTTTTGCCGTTTTTGTTTCCATTTTTATGTGTTTTAAGAAATATTTTAATTTTCTTCTTAATTTCTTTATTAACCTATTTGTCATTTAGGAGTGTGTTGTTTAATTTCCAGGTAGTTGTACAGTATTCAAAGTTCCCCTTTTACTTCTAGTTTTATCCACTGTCATCAGAAAAAATACTTTATATGATTTCAACATTTCTTGAATTTGTGTGAGGCTTGTTTTGTGGAATTATATACAGATTAATAACCAGAATATATAAGAAACTCAATCAATTGAATAATTTAAAAAATGAGAATCCAGTTTAATAATTGACAAATAACTGAATAGATATTTCTTGAAAGAAGACATACATATGGCCAACAAGGATATAAAAAAATTGTTCAGCATCACTAACTATCAAGAAATGCAAATCAAAACCACAAGGAGATAGCATCTTAGCCCAGTTAGAGCTGTTATTAAAAACCAAAAAAAAATGACAGATGTTGGCATGGATGCATAGAAAAGGGAACAGTTGTACACTGTTGATGAGAATATAAAGTAGTACAGCCATATGGAAATCAGCACAGAGGTTCCTAAAAAACTAAAAATAGAAACACCATATGATTCAGCTATACCACTGCTCGTGATATATCCAGAAAGAGGAAATAAGTATATTGAAGCACTGTCTGCACTCTCACGGTTATCACAGCACTACTCATAATAGCCAAAATTTGGAATCAACCTAAGTGTCCATCAACGGATTAATGAATAAAGAAATGTGATATATATATAGAATAAAATATTCAGTAACAAAAATGGAATCCTGTCATTTGCAGCAAAATGAATGAAACTGTAAGTCATCATGTTAAATAAATTAACCCAGGCACATAAAAACAAATATTAAATGTTCTCATATGTGGAATCTACAAAGAGGATCTCATGGTGGTAGAGAGTAGAATGATGGCAAGGAACGGGGTCAGTAGAGAATAAAGAGAGTTGGTTGGTAGGTAGAAATATACAGTTAAATAGAAGGAATAAGTTCTAGTATTTGATACTACAGTAGGGAAGTTATAGTTAACAATAAATTAGTGTGCATTTCAAAATAGCTAAGAGAAAAGAATTGTAATGTTTCAGTACAAAGAAAAATGATCAATGTTCAATGTGACAGAAATCTTAATTACCCTCACTTGATCATTAAACATAATACATATGTACTAAAATATCACATTTCGGTATATTCCCAGTAATGGGATTGCTGGGTCATATGGTATTTCTTTACATGTGCCCCTGAAATATGTATAACTATGATATTTTAATTTTAAAATACAAAATAATAAAAATTAAAGAAAACACATACAAAAGCTGAAAAAATTATCATAAGCAGATACACATTAAACAAATGTTCAAGGAAGTCCTTCAGGAAAAAAGAAACTGATATCAGATGGGAAGATGAATTTATACAATGTTATAAAGAACTTCTGCTCAGCAAAAGAAAATATCTTCAGAGTGAACATGCCACCTACAGAATGGGAGAAAAGTCTTGCAATCTATCCATCTTACAAAGGCTAATATCTAGAATCTACAAAAAACTTAAACAAATTTACAAGAAAAAACAAACAACTCCAACAAAAAGTGGGCAAGGGACATGAACACACACTTTTTAAAATAAGACATTTATGTGGCCAACAAACATATGAAAAAAAAGCTCATCACTTGTCATTAGAGAAATGCAAATCAAAACCACAAATGGTGATCTTAAAAAGTCTGGAAACAACAGATGCTGGTGAGGATGTGGAGAAATAGGAACACTTTTACATTATTGGTGGGAGTATAAATTTGTTTGACCATTGTGGAAGACAGTGTGCCAATTCCTCAAGGATCTAGAACCAGAAATACCATTTGACCTAGCAATCCCATTACTAGAAATATACCCAAAGAACTATAAATCACTCTACTATAAAGACATGTGCACACATATGTTTACTGCAGCACTATTTACAATAGCAAAGACTTGGAACCAACCCAAATGTTCATCTATGATAAACTGGATAAAGAAAATGTGGCACTTTTATACACACACACACACACACACACACACACACACCATGGAATACTACGCAGCCATAAAAAAGAATGAGTTCATATCCTTTGCAGTGACATCGATGATGCCTGAAATCATCATTCTCAGCAAAGTAACACAGGAACCAAACACTGCATGTTCTCACTCATAAGAGGGAGCTGAACAGTAAGAACACATGGACACAGGGAGGGAACATCACACACTAGGGCCTGTCAGGGGGATGGGGGAAATTAGAGGGAGAGTATTATGACTAATACCTAATGCACATGGAGCTTAAAACCTAGATGACATGTTGATTGGTGCAGCAAACCACCATGGCACATGTATACCTATGTAACAAACCTGCATGTTCAGCACATGTATCTCAGAACTTAAAGTAAAATTAAAAAAAAAAAAAAAAGAAATGGTACAAAAAAGAATGATTTGAAAATGAAAAAAAGAACACTAAAAATGATTAATATATGGATAAATAAAAGATATTTCTATATTAATTAAATATTGTTAAAATATTTAAATATTTGCTTAAAGATACATTGGCAATTTAGACAAAAATAATAACAATGTGTTTGTTATTAAAACTTATTAAGCAAACATATTAAAAATGTGTTTGCTTATTACAACATAAGCAAAAGTAAAATCTGTAATGAGAGTACAAAGGATAGAAGAAAAAAATGGAAGTATAGTTTTTGAAGATTCTTATAATATGCTAAGTGATGTAATATTACTTGAAGGTCGATTACAATAAGTTAAATAGGTATACTATAAACACTCTAATCAAAAACAGCAGAAAATACATTTTTCAGATGCACACAGAACATTTACCAAGATGGACTATATTTGGGACCACTACACAAATCTCAATAAATTTAAAAAGAATCATGTCATACAAAGTACACTCTCTGCCCATAATGGAATAAATTTAGAAATAAATAAGATAAAGATCTCTGAAAATTTCAAAAATATTTGCAAACTAAATAAAACATTTTATGTAGAAAAAATAATAAATGAAAGAGAAATCAGATTATGTTTTCAACTGAATTAAAATTATAGGAGACATCAAAATTTATGAAATGCTGCTAAAGCAGTATTCATGGAGAAATTATATCAAAGTATTTCTGTATTAGAAAAGAAAGATATTGAAAACAATAAACTTAGCTTCACCCAAGTTCTATTTAAAAACCCAAAATAGAAGAACAAATTAGAACGAACATAAGCAGAAGAAAGGAAAAAATAAATATTGGCGCAGAAATCAATGAAATAAAAAATTGAGAACATTGGTGAAAACAAAATCTGAATATTTGAGAAGAAAGACAATTGATGAAACCAAAAGCTGAATCTTTGAGATCAATAAAATTAATAAATCTCTAGTTAGACTGACCAGTGAGAGAGAGAGAGAATTACTAATGTCAGGAATAAATGAGTCGACATTACAGAGTCTCCATGTATTAAATGGCCATTAATGGAGGAGTAACATCAGCAAAATGAAAAAGTTGGTAATGCTAAGCTTCTGTCCCTCTGCAGAAACATTTATTTAAAATAGCAGAAACAATAAGAAAAAACGTTGTCAGACCTTGCAAAAATAGTTAAAAGCTTACAGAAACTAAGCAAACACAAAAGCAAGAAAAAGGAAATTTAAAAAATGATAGGAAAGTTTTATGGCATTTTCAATACCCTTCCCAGCACAGTGCCCACTTTGCAGTCAACAGTCAGTGACCCCAGTGTGGGACTTGGATCCTGCTTCTGAAGAAAGCAGAGGCAATTTTACCCACAAATGGTTTTTTCTATTTTAACCTTCTGAGGACTATATAAAGAACTGATACCAAGTGTTGGTTCTATTTCACTCAACACAGACTGTAGTCAGGTTGGAATAACAGCAGTAGGCATTGCCCCAAAATACTATAAGGATAACAACCACGCACATCCACCTAGAGGAAAATAATATTACAGTTGAGACATGCAATTGACTACCTAATCCTGGAATGAAAAGCTGTAGAGAATTTCTCCAGAAAATTAGGACAGACAAAAGCACCTACCTACACTGGAGTATTTAGAAAGACATTTCCATGCCTAAAACAAGATGCACACTCAGGAAACAACTGAGAAGACTGTAAGTTTTCACCTCTGGATAATATGCAGGCCCAGAAGAAGTGTCCCTGCAGAGAGCTAATCTACATAGACTAGATGTTCAGTTTTTTGTTATTGTTTATTAACTATTGGCACTCAGGGAGATCTCTGTCAAAACACTGGCTAAACACAAGATAAATAATCAGAAACTTCAGTGACAACACTCAATGAGAAATACAGGCTTTGCAAAAATTGTTTTCAATGGTCAGTAAACAAATGGACAGATATAGATTTTACCAATCAAAATCCAACAAACTTCAGGGAAAGATGAGAATCTAATTTATAGAGTTACATCATTATATTATTCAAATGTCCAGTTTTGTTTTGCTTTTTAATAAATAATCACAAGGCGTGCAAAAAAGAAAAAAAAAAAACACCCCACATAGGAAAGTACGCCCATCCAAAACAACAAAATTAATTGATTAAAAATATTCTTGAGGAATTCTAGATAGTGTACATAGCAAAGACTCTAAAACAACTGTCTTAAATGTGTTTTAAAAGCTAAAGAAGAACCGGGCATGATGGCTCACACCTTTAATTGCAGCACTTTGAGACGCTGAGGAGGTTGGATCACTTGAGCTCAGGAGTTCAAGACCAGCCTGGGCAATATGGCAAAACCCTATCTTTACAAAAGATACGAAAATTAGCTGGCCGTGGTGGCATGTGCCTGTAGTCCCAGCTACTTGGGAGGCTGAGGGGGTGGATGGCTTGAGCCGAAATCGTGGAGGTTGCACTGAGCTGAGATCATGTCACTGCACTCCAGCCTGAGTGAAAGTACAAGACCCTATCACAAATAAAAATAAAGGAAAACATGAACAAAAAAACCTAAGAAATCAGGAAACAATATATGAACAAAATTAGAATCTCAAGAAAATATAGAAATTACAAAATGGAACCAAACAAAAGTTCTGGAGCTAACAAATACAAAAACTAAAAATTATTACAAAGAATCAATAGCAAATTTCAACAGGAAGAAGAATTTATGAACTTTAAATAAGACAATTGAAATTATCTAGTATAAGAAACAAAAAGAAAAAGTAATTAAAGAGACCATAAATTACCTGTAGGTATCATCAAATGGAATGACATATACATTATGGAACTTCCAAAGGAAGAGAGGGAGAAAGAGATAAAAAGACTATTTGAAGGAAAAGTGAGAAAAACTTTCAAAATCTGACTACATCTACACATCCAAAAAGCTCAACAAACTCTAAGGAGGAAAAACTCATAGATCCACATTAAAACATCTTATAATTAAATTGTCAAAAGACAAAGACAGAGAGAATGTTAAAAGCAGCAGGAAAAAGTACTCATCATCGTAAAGCAGGAAGAGAAGAACTACTCATCATTAGGATGTTCACTAAGATTAACTACCAATTACTCAACAGAAATCATTGAGCCACAAACAGTGGGATGATTTACTTAATATACCGATAGAAAAAAAAAAACTCTAAGCCAGAATCCTTTATCCAGTAAAATCCTGTAAAAATTATACTTTAAAAATAAGAAATCAATAAATTTCCAAATAAACAAAAGCTAAGAAAATTTGTTATAAATACACCTATCCTTACAAGAATCCTCAAGAGAGTTCTTCAGTTTGAAATGAAAGATACTAGACAGTAACTCAAAGTCTCTTGTAAAAGTAACTAGGGTAAGTATAAAAGTCAATATGGACGAGAGATCCAAGATGGCCGATTAGCAGCAGCTCAGGATTATAGCTCCCAGTGGAAGCTCAGAGAGCAAGTGTACACCACACTTTCAGATGAATTTTTGTTGCCCATAGACTGGAAGATTCCCAGCAGAGGAGCCCCACGGGTCACCAGCATGACTCTTTTGGCTGGCGCGGCTGTTTTGCCAGCACCCCAGCACGGCGCTTCTCAGTGCGGAGTATACGGGACTGGTAGCCAGCATGACTCTTTTGGCCGGCACGGCTGTTTTGCCGGCGCCCCAGCGCAGTGCTTCTCAGTGCGGAGTGTATGGGACTGGGTGCCCTTTTAGTCGGGCTTAGCTGGCCCCATCCCCACCAGGAGAACAGCAATCGGAAGCACTGTGGACTGAGTTTCACAGCAAGCACAGCTGAACCCGGGAAGGTCCAGCTCTGTGGGGAACGGGCGTCTGCCAAAGGAAAACTAAGAAACAGAAAAAACTTCATCACTGGGCAGAGAGAGATCCAAGATGGCTGATTAGCAGCAGCTCAGGATGGTAGCTCCCAGTAAAAGCAGAGAGAGCGAGTGGATGCTGCAATCTCAGATGAACTTTTGTTGCCCACAAACAGGGAGATTCCCGGCGGAGGAGCCACACGGGTTGCCAGTGTGACTCTTTTGGCCGGCGCAGCTGTTTTGCTGGTGCCCTGGTGCGGTGCTTCTCGGTGCAGAGTATACAGGACTGGGTGCCCTTTTAGTCGGGCTGGGCTGGTCCCATCCCCACAAGGAGAACAGCAATTGGAAGTGCTGAGGACTGAGAGTTTCACAGCAAGCACAGTTGAACCCGAGAAGGCCTAGCTCTGTGGGTAAGGGGCGTCCTCCGGAGGAAAACAAATAAACAGAAAAAACTTCATCACAAACAAGCCAGACGTCCACTCAGAGACTCAATCCGAAAGTCGGCAATTACAAAGACGACAGGTGGATAAATCCACAAAAATGGGAAGAAACCAGTGCAAAAAGGCTGAGAACACCCGAAATCAGAATGCCTCTTCTCCTCCAGGGGATCGCAGCTCCTCATTAGCAAGGGAACAAGGCCTGACAGAGACTGAATGTGATGAACTGACAGAATCAGGCTTCAGAAGGTGGATAATAAGAAACTTCTGTGAGCTAAAAGAACATGTTCTAACCCAATACAAAGAAACGAAGAACCTTGATAGAAGATTTCACAAAATGCTAACAAGAATGGACAACTTAGAGAGGAATATAAGTGAATTGATGGAGTTGAAAAACACAAGAGAACTTTGCGAAGCATGCACAAGTTTCAACAGCCGAATTGACCAAACAGAAAAAAGGGTATCAGAGGTCAAAGATCAAATCAATGAAATAAAATGAGAAGGCAAGATTAGAGAAAAAAGGGTAAAAAGGAATGAACAAAGTCTCCAAGAAATATGGGACTATCTGAGAAGACCTAATCTACGTTTGATACGTGTACCTGAATGTGACGAAGAGAATGAATCCAAGCTGGAAAATACTCTTCAGGAAAACTTCCCCAACTTAACAAGGCAGGCCAATATTCAAGTCCAGGAAATACAGAGAACACCACAAAGATATTCCTCAAGAAGAGCAACCCCAAGGCACATGATCATCAGATTCACCAGGGTCGAAAGGAAGGAGAAAATGCTAAGGGCAGCCAGAGAGAAGGGTCAGGCTAACCACGAAGGGAAGCCCATCAGACTCACAGCAGATCTCTCAGCAGAAACCTTACAAGCCAGAAGAGAGTGGGGGTCAACATTCAACCTCCTTAAAGAAAAGAACTTTCAACCCAGAATTTCACATTCAGCCAAACTAAGCTTCATAAGTGAAGGAAAAATAAATTTTTTTGTGAACAAGCAAGTACTCAGAGATTACATCACCACCAGGCCTGCTTTACAAGAGCTTCTGAAAGAAGCAGTACACATGGACGGGAACAACCAGTATCAGCCATTCCAAAAACATACCAAAAGGTAAAGAGCATCACCATAATGAAGAATCTACATCAACTAATGGGCAAAACAGCCAGCTAGCATTTAATGGCAGTATCAAACTCAAATATATCAATATTAATCCTAAATTTAAATGGACTAAATGACCTAATCAAAGGACACAGACAGGCAAATTGGATAAAAAGCTAAAACCCATCAGTATGCTGTATCTAGACGCATCTCACATGCAAGGATACACAAAGACTCAAAACAGAGGGATGGAGGAAGATTTACCAACCAAATGGAGAGCAAAACAAAACAAACACAGAAGCTGCAATTTTCGTCTCTGATAAAAGAGATTTTAAAGCAACAAAGACCATAAGAAACAAAGAGGGACATTACATGGTGGTGAAAGGATCAATGGAACAAGAAGAGCTAACGATCCTAAATATATATGCACCCAATACAGGAGCACCCAGATACATAAGGCAAGTTCTTAATGACTTACAAAGAGACTTAGATTCCCACACAATAATAGTGGGACACTTTAACATTACACTGTCAATATTAGACAGATCAACGAGATAGAAAATTAACAAGGATATCCAGGACTTGAACTCCGACCTGGAACAAGTAAACTTAACAAATGTTTACAGAACTCTCCACCCCAAATCCACAAAACATAGATTTTTCTCAGTATCACATTACACCTATTTTAAAAGTGACCACATAATTGGAAGTAAATCACTCCTCAGCAATTGCATAGCATCTCACAGGTTTAAATAAAATATTGGTTGGCTGCTTGTTTGTTATTTTCATCCCTTATTCCTTCCTGTCTCCATTGTTTAGTACAATTATTGGCATAAAAGAGGTTTTTCATACCCATTTTTAGACTGCATTCTACCCTGGGCAATAGAACAAGAATCCCATTCTCTCTCCCTCTCTCTCTTCCACTTTCTTTCTCTCTCTCTCTCATTCTGTTTTTTCTTTCGCTCTTCCTTTCTTCTTTTCTTTCTTTCAAAAAAAATTTTTTTAATTAAATAAAATAAAAAATAAAAAGTGCTTAACACACACACACAAAGTCAATGTGATTGTATTTTGGTTTGTAACTCCACTTTTTATTTCCACATGATTTAATAGACAAATGCATAAAAGTAATTATATATTTGTGTTATTAAGTACAGTGTGCAAAAATGTATTTTGTGCCAGTAACAACATAAAATGAAGGGAAATAACTGTAGAACCAGAGTTTATATTATTCTAATTAATTTTTTTAAATTTTAGAATATTAATTGTAATCCCAGTGGAACCTACAAGGAAAACATCTGAAAAATATACACAAAAAAATAAGAAAATGCACTTTGGGAGGCCAAGGCAGGAGGATCACTTGAGGTCTGGAGTTCAAGACCAGCCTAGCCAACATGGCGAAACATCTCTACTAAGAACACAGAAATTAGCCAGGTATGCTTGTCTGCTCCTGTAATCCCAGCTACTCAGGAGGCTGAGGCAGGAAAATCACTTGAATCCTGGGAGGCAGAGGTTTCAGTTAGCTGAGGTCATGTCACTGCACTCCAGCCTGGGTGACACAGTGAGACTCTGTCTCAAAAAAAAAAAAAAGAAAAGAGAAAGAAAATAGACAACCTGACTGAAAAATAGGCCATAGGATTTAACAGACACCTCACCAAATGAGATATACAGATGGCAAGTATCATATGAGAAGATGCACTACTTTATACCTACTAAGATGGTATATTAGCCCATTTTCACACTGCTATGAAGAAATACTGGAGACTGGGTATTTTATAAAGAAAAATAGGTTTAATGGACTCACAGTTCCACATGACTGGGGAGGCCTCACAGTCATGGCAATAGGTGAAGAAGGAGCAAAGGCCTGTCTTACATGGTGGCAGGCAAGAGAGCATGTGCAGGGGAACTGCCCTTTATAATACCGTCAGATCTCAGTAAGACTTATTCACTATCATGAGAACAGCATGGCTGGAAAAAATCTGCCCCCATGATTCAACTACTTCCCACTAGGTCCCTCCCATGACACGTGGAGATTATGGGAGCTACAATACAAGATGAGATTTGGGTGGAGACACAGCCAAACCATATCAGATGGTTATAATTTCAAAAATGAAAAACAAGCATTGGTGAAGGTGTGGAGAAACTGAAATCCTCATACGTTGCTAATGAGAATGTAAAATGGTGTACCTGCTATGCAAAACAGTTCAGTGGTTCCTCAAAAAGTTAAACAGAGGATTTTCATATGACTCATAAATTCTACTTTTAGAAATACTATACTCCAAAGAATTTAAGACAGGTACTCAAACAGGTACATGTTTATGAATGTTCATTACAGTATTATTCATAATAACTGAAAGGTGGAAACATCCCAAGTGCTCATCAACAGACAAATGGCTAAACATAATGTCAAATGCTTTTCTGCATCTACTGAGGTAATCACACTATTTTTATTCTTCACTCTGTTAATGCAAATCATCACATTGATTAATTTATGTATGTTGAATCAACCTTGTATCTCAGGAATAAATCCTACTTGATCATGGTGTATGATTCTTTAATGCGCTGTTGAAATTGGTTTTAATGCACTGTTGAATTTGCTAGCATTTTGTTGAGAACTTTTGCATCTGTGCTCATTGGGGATGTTGGCCTATATTTTTCTTTTCTTGTGGTGTCCTTATCTGGCTTTGCTGTGAGGGTAATGCTAGATTCATAAAATGAGTTCTCTCTTATTTAATCTCTTGGAAGTTTGAGAGGTATTGATGTTAGTTCTTTAAATGCTTGGTATAACTCATCTATAAAGCCATCTGGTCTTGAGCTTTTCTTAGGATGTTTTTTTAAGTTTAGTTTCCTTATTCATTATTGGTCTGTTTAGATTTTCTATTTCTTCTTGATTTAGTCTTGGTAAGTTGTATGTTTCTTCGAATTTATTCATTTCTTCTAGGTTATCCAATGTGTTGGTGTATGATTGTTCAAGGTGGTCTTTTCTTTTTTTCTTTTTCTTTTTTGAGGCAAAGTCTTGCTGTGTTGCCTAGGCTGGAGTGCAGTGGCATGATCTTGGCTTACTGCAACCTCCACATTCCTGGTTCAAGCAATTCTCCTGCCTCAGCCTCCTGAGTATCTGGCTTTACAGACGCATGCTAAGACTCCTAGCTAATTGTTTTGTATTTTTAGTAGAGATGGAGTTTGGGTTTCACCATGTTGGCCAGATTGGTCTCGAACTTCTGACCCCAGACAATCTATCCGCCTCAGCCTCCCAAAGTGCTGGGATTACAGGTGTGTGCCACTGTGCTGGATAGTCTTTTATAATCCTTTGTATTTCTATGTTATCAGTTATAATATTTCCTTTTTCATTTGTAATGTTATTTGAGTCCTTTCTCTTATTTCCTTGGTGAATCTATCTAAGTGTATTGATTTGTCTTTTTAAAAACCAACTCAGTTTTATTGATCATTTCTCTTGTTTTTCTACTCTCTATTTTATCATTTCTGCTCAAAATCTTTATTTTTTCCTTTGTTCGGCTTTGTGTTTAGTTTGTTCTTCTTTTTCTAGTTTCTTGAGGTGTAAAGTTATGTATTCGTGTTTTTTAATTTTTTTCTTAATTGGTGTTTATTGCTATAAATTTTCCTTTTAGAACTGCCTTTACTGCATCTCATAAGTTTTGATGTGTTGTGTTACCATTTCTGCTTGTGTAAAAATATTTTTTAGGTCAGACACAGTAGCTTGTGCCTGTAATCCCTGAACTTTGGGAGGCTGCAGTGGGCAGATCAGTTGAGGTCAGGAGTTTGAAA
>PVKP010031401.1:0-26973 GCA_004027715.1 Plecturocebus donacophilus | reverse complement strand
CTTGGGACACCTATTTTATCTAAGGAAGATTATTTCCTGGACACCGTGGCCATCTGCCCCACTCAGTAGAGAGAGGCAAATTCATACGGACCCATAGATGATCATTCCAGTTTGACTGTGTAGTAGTTATCTATTGCTGTGTAGCAAATGACCCCAAAATGTAATGGTGTAAAATACGAACGTTTATTATCTCACTGTGTTGGTCCAAAACCTTGGGAGCAGCTTGGCTGGGTGCCTCTGGCCCAAGGTCACTCAAGCAGTTGCAGTTGTCAGGGCCGAAATTTCGCTTGAGGACACAGCTTCAGAGGATTCACTTTTAAAGGCACTCAGGTGGGTTTGGGCAAGCCACAGGCCTCTGTTCCCACCACGTGGGTCTCTTCACAGACCCGCCTCATGACATGGAATCTGGCGTGAGGGATCTAAGAGAAAGCGAGAAAGGGAATACCTAAGGTAGAAGCCACAGTCATTTTATGATGTAAACTTTGAAGTGACAGCTCATCCCTTCTGCCATATTTTTCTTTTCTTTTTTTGAAATGGAGTTTCACGCTTGTCACCCAGGCTGGAGTGTAATCGCATGATCTCAACTTCCTGCAACCTCCACCTCCTAGGTTCAAGCGAGTCTCCTTGCCTCATCTTCCTGAGTAGGTGGGATTACAGGCTCCCACCACCACACCCAACTAATTTTTGTATTTTTAGTGGTGGGGGGTCGGGGTCCACTATGTTGGCCAGGCTGGTCTCAAACTGCTGACCTCAGGTGATCCACATGCCTCGGCCTCCCAAAATGCTGGGATTACAGGCTTGAGCCACCATGCCCAGCCTTCCTTCTGCCATATTTCATTTTCAAGTAAGCCAATAAATCCAGCCCATACTGAAGGGGCAGGGATTCCACAGAGCATGACTATCAGGATGTAGGAATTCTTGAGAGGCCCTCATCCTAATATCAGGATGTAGGACTTTTTGAGGGGCCTTCTCACCCACTGTGGTCTGTTGGATCATTTCAGGCAATTCGGAAGAGATTTGGCAAAAAAGCACAGAAAGCAAGGAAGTTAAAATTTTTACTATCCATTGTTTTTATTACAAGTCAGCAAGCTAACACCAAAAAGAGGGAGAGAAGCCAGTCCATCCAGTCAAGTGTCTGCTCAAATGCCATCTTTTCAAAGAAACCTCCTTTGGCCATCTTATTAGGGTTTCCCCTCTTCCCGTTGCCCACTCTCTGATCTTGTTCTTTTTTTCATCCTTATATGACATAGTATTTATTTACTTGTTTATTACATTTTTCCACCCTCTTGAAGGCAGGGACCTTGTCCATTTTGAATCTCAGCACACAGCAGACATTTATCAAATGACTGCTGGGCTCTCTATATAAACAAGAGGCACATCTGATGCACATTCCCTAAAACACAGTTGGAAAGACCAGGGTAGAAACAAGAAACAGTAAGAAATAAGTATTTGCCATGATTTCTTTATTTTCTTTATTTTCTTTATTTTCTGTAATCTGTATTATTTTTATTTTACTATTATTATTATTATAGGGGCAATCTGGTAAGAAGACCAAAGAAGCCAGAGAACTCTCCATGACGAAAACAAAGGTGATCAGGGATTGGCAGGGTGTTGCGGATTTGGTAAAGTGCAGAGATGAGCTCTATTTAAGGGAGGAAAGAGGGGAATAGCAGGTGGATAGGTAAGGAAGAATCAGGTTCAAGCTTAGAAAGCTAAGCGGGGCATATGCAACAAGCTGAAAGCCAACCCCAATCCCTTGCCAGTAGCCTGGCCACCTGATACACTGAGGCCATGTGTCTCTAAACCACTCAAACAGCCGAGCAGAAACGGGTATTGCCAGGCTTTTTCTGAGAGTCTCCAAAAATGAACCCAAGTGATAAACATTGCATCTCTCACAAAACTAGATAGATATATGTCCCTTTAAAAGAATTTGCTGTCAACGTGTCTTCCCAGCATAAGTGAACATCTTTGAGGATCACCTAATTCCCTTTACTCTGACGTTGTGCTCACCCAGCATCTGGCTGAGGAGTGATTGACAGCCCAGGGATTTCTACAGTGATCCAGCTTGAGCCAACTACCCATCACTGAACTGGTCCCTTGGGGCCAGGGCAATGGTGTTCTCTGATTGGCCAGCCAAGGACATGTGACTGCCCTGTTGCCATGGAGTGAGGTCAGCCACAGACACAACAAAGTCATATGATCTGGAAACTGAAGGAAGATAGTGTCCCCAGTTAAAACTGGGATGACTTTGTCCAGAGATGTTGAAGGATCCTGGGAAGATGAGAAACAGATGTTCACATCACATTGCAGTTTCCGGTATCACAGTCCCTTAAGAGGAATTTCCACACACTCAGACTGTGTGGAAGAACAGATTGTTTAAACCAGACGCCAGGGAGGGAACCTCAGTGTGTATGAGACACCTCTCAAATATGCCATAAAGAAAGATAAATTGGCTAAGTGCAATGACTCACGCCTGTGATCCCAGCACTTTGGGAGGCTGAGGCAAGCAGACCACTTGAGCCTAGGCATTCAAGGGCAGCCTGGGCACCATAGTGAGATCCCGTCTCTACAAAAAATACAAAAATTAGCCAGGCGTGATGGCACATGACCGTAGTCCCAGCTACTCAGGAGGCTGAGGCGGGAGGATGGCTTGAGCCTGTGAGGTCGAGGCTGTAGTGAGCCAAGATTTCACCACTGCACCCCAACGTGGGCAACACAGCAAGACCCCATCTCAAAAACAAAAAAGAAAGAAACATAGTATTATTTACTGTATCTCTCTAAATAGCAGGCTCAGGGATATAATAGACACTCAACAGATGTTTGTTATAAATGGCAGAAATCCAAGAGAAAGATGGACCTCTTACAGATTAAAAGAGACTTAGGGACATTTATGTGCTAATGTACATAAGTCCTCATTTCTCCTGGATAAGTAATCAGAAATGAGTTGGCAGGATTATAGATAGGTATATGTATTAGTTTGGTATTGCTGCTGTGACAAATTACCACAAACGTAATGGCATAAAACAACAGAAATTTACTATGCTACCGTTTTAAAGGTCAGAAATTTGGAATTAATTTCACTGGGCTGCAATCAAGGCATAGGCAGACCTGCATTCCTTTTGAAAGCCCTAGGGAAGACTCTTTCTCTTGTCTTTTCCAACTTCTAGAAGCCACCTGCATTCCTGGACTCATGGCCCCTTTTCCTCTTCAAAGTCAACAACGTAGCATCTTCACATTTCTTTCTCTGGCCCTCCTGCCTTCCTCTTATAAGGATATTTATAGCTGGGCACAGTGGCTCACATCTGCAATCCCAGTACTTTGGGAGGCTGAGGCAGGCAGATCACAAGTTCAGTAGATCGAGACCATCCTGGCCAACATGGTGAAACCCCGTGTCTACTAAAATACAAAAAATTAGCTGGGCGTGGTGCCGCACACCTGTAGTCCCAGCTACTCAGGAGGCAGAGGCAGGGGAATTGCTTGAACCTGGAAGGCAGAGGTTGCAGTGAGCTGAGATTGCACCACTGCACTCCAGCTTGGCTACAGAGCAAGACTCAGTCTCAAAAAAAAAAAAAAAAAAAAAAAAAAAAAAAGAATGTTTATAATTACATTGGACCACACAGATAATCCACATAATCTTTCCATCTCAAAATCTTTTAATCACAACTGCAGCATCCCTTTTTCTATGTAATATATTCACAGGTTGCAGGGGTTAGCAAGTGCACACCTTTGGGAGGTGAGACATTATTCTGCCCACCACAGTGTTTATTTAACTCTTTAAGAAACTGCCAAACTGTTCTCCAAAGGAGCTGTATCATTTTACATCCCCACCAGCAGTATATGAGAGGTGCTGTTGCTTCTTATTTTTCCAATACCTGGTATGGTCAGTCTTTTTTTCTTCTTTTTTTAAGACTTTAACTTTTGGGTTACATGTGCAGAATGTGCAGGTTTGTTACATAGGTATACACGTGCCAAAGTGATTTGCTGCACCCATCAACCTGTCATCTACATTAGGTATTTCTCCTAAGCTATCCCTTCCCTAACCCTCCACCCTACAACAGGCCCCAGTGTGTGATGTTCCCCTCCCTGTGTCCATGTGTTCTCATTGTTCAACTCCCACTTATGAGTGAGAACATGTGATGTTTGGTTTTCTGTTCTTGTGTCAGTTTGCTGAGAATGATGTTTTCCAGCCTCATTCATGTCCCTGCAAAGGACATGAACTCATCCTTTTTTATGGTGGCATAGTATTCCATGATGTGTATGTGCCACGTTTTCTTAATCCAGTCTATCATTGATGGGCATTTGGGTTGGCTCCAAGTCTTTGTTATTGTGAACAGAGCCACAGTTAACATACATGTGCATGTGTCTTTATAGTAGAATGATTTATAACCCTTTGGGTATATACCCAATAATGGGATTGCTGGGTCAAATGGTATTTCTAGTTGTTTTGAGACAAGGTCTCACTCTGTTACCCAGGCTAAAGTGCAGTGGCACAATCTCTGCTCACTGCAGCCTCGACCTCCCAAGCTCAAGTGATCTTCCCACCTCATCTTCCTAAGTAGTTGGGACTACAGGCATGCACCACCAAGCTGTGCTAATTTTGTTTGTTTTTTGTAGAGATGAGGTCTCACTATGTTTCCCAGGTTCATCTCGAATTCCTGGGCTTAAGCGATCCTCCCACCTCAGTCTCCCAAAGTGCTGGGATTAGAGGCATGAGCCACTGGACCCAACCCAGCTTTTTATATTGTAGCCATTTTAATAGTGGTATCTTATTTCTGGTTTTATTTTGCATTTTCCCGAAGTAAAGATGCTAAGTATATATTCCTGTGCTTATTTCCCATTTGTATATCTTCTTTGGTGAAGTAGCTGTTTAAATCTTTTGCCCATTTTTAATTAGAGTGTTTATTTTCTTCTTATTGAATTTTGAGGGTTCTTTGTACACTCTGGATAGCACTCTTTTGTTGGATCTATGATTTGCAAATTTTTCTTCCAGTCTCTGGCTTATTTTTTTTCATTCTTCTAACAGCCTTATTTATAATAGCAAAAAAACTGGGAATAATCCAGATGTTCACCAACAGATGAACAGATACATTGTGGTATATCCATCCAACAGAATGTTACTCAACAGTGAAAAGGAATAAGCTGTCTTATACTCAACAACATGGATAAATCTCAAACTAATTATAAGTATAAAAGAAGGTCATATAACGATGAGTACATGCTATAATATTCCATTTATATAAAATTCTAGAAAATATAAACTAATCTCTAATGACAGAAAGCAAATGACTGGTGGCATGCAGCTGGGGGTGGGTGAGGTAAGTGGGGAGAGGTGGGAAGGAGGAATTACAGAAGGCTACAGAGAAACTTTTGGGGTGATGGAAATGTTCATTATCTTGATTATGTTGATGGTTTCATGATTATAAACATAGAGCAAAGCTTATCAAATTGTACACTTTAAATATTGTGTGCCAATTATACTTCAGTGAACTTATTATTTAAAAAGAAGACTTAGGAGACTTACTAATTAAATGCAATGCCCAGATCTTATTTTGATCTGGATTGAAAGAAATCAACAATAAAAAAAAAAAAAAAACGTAAGTCATGGAAATCTAGACACTGACTGAATATTAATGATTTTAAGGAATTACTGTTAATTTTAAAATCAGGTCACCTTAAAATGTTTTAGTCCTTATCCCTCAGAGATGGGTATGGAAGTATTAGCTGATAGAGTGATAGGATGCCTGAAATTTCCTTTCAAAGAATCTATGCAGGGTGGTAGGAGGAAATGCGACGAGATTTGCTATGTGCTGATAATTGTCAGCACAGGGTGATGGGCACCTGGGGGTCATTATACCATTCTCTCTAACTTTGTGTATATTCCCAAACTTCCATCCTATAAAGCTGAAATGTTTAAATTTCTTTAAAAAAAATGTTTGTTGGATGAATGATACAAGAAGGCATATTTTGACTCAATACATGATTGATGCTTTCTAAAAACAGCACCTTTCTGAAAGCAGAATAATCTGCCTTAGGATGCAGTCAGTTGGCTGGAGTTAAAAAAAAAATGGAAAGATTCAGATGCCAGAGGACTGCCGATGAGGGGTGATACAGGTGCGGTTGATGATCTATGACCCATGGGTCAAGTCCAGCCCTCCTCCTGCTGAGAATGTTTTCTTACATTTTTAAATGGCTGGAAAAAAAACTGTTAAGAATATCTTCTGACATGTAAAAACTATATGAAATTTCATTTCAGGGTTCATAAAGTTTAATTGGAACACAACCACATCCATTCATTTACAGATCGTCTCTGGCTGCTTTCAAGTTAGAACAGCAGAGTTGAGAAGGTGCTGCAGATACTGTATGATCCACAAAGACTGAACTAGGTACTATCTGGTTCATTACTGAAAAATTCTGCTGATTTCTGACGTAGGAGAGCACCTCGAACCCTGAAGGTGTTTTCCTAAATAGACTCCACTCCAGAGAAAAAAAGGTGAGTGGAAAAAGCCAGAAATGAATGAATCGAGCTTTCAGCTCTCTCTCCCTAATAGGGACCCCAGGGATGAGGGGAGGATGTGATGCTCAATTCTTCAGAATAAACACGTGGTCATTTCTGGGAACACAGTGAGTTGTGGGTGAGGAGCTGAGTTTACCCTCCAGCCTTGGGGTTCAGTGTCTTCTTGTGGACATCGTTAGAGCCAACAGATATGTTTCAAGAGCAAGGTTCAACTCTTCACCCTCACATCTGTCTGCCCACTTGTGTGTTTGTTCACTTGTTTACCTGTTTCCCCAATTAGAACATAAACTCCATGTGGACAGGGACTTGATCTGTCCTGTTCACTGCCATCTCACATGTCTGGAGCAGTGCCATGCACCTAGTAGGTTCTGCATCAATGCAGGCAGAGGGAATAAACTGACTGTGAAGAAAGCCTCTTCAAATCAAGAATGAGTGACAGTCATGGCACTGAATCTCAGAGATAGAAAGTCTTTTTTTTTCTTGCATAAGGAAAACTATCTTTATTCCCAATTGAGGCTTCCTGATGTTTGTCTAAATATAGCACCTAGAAATAGTGCAATATGAGTGTTGAGGGAATTTTGCCTACCTAGATGTCTGTACAAATGAGAAGTTCAGCTCCTGTTCCAGAAGGCAGCCACTGCTCAGAGTTCTGCTGCATAATATACACACACTTCTCTTCTCTGTGACGAAGAGTGATATGCACTGATTCACTGTGTGTCCCTGTGCAGGTGACTCACCCTCTCTGTTCCTCATATCTGTAAAAATGGGGGAGCTTCAGGAGGTTAATGTGAAGATCGAATAAGATAATATATGTGAGATGTCTGAGAACAGTGTCTGTCACCAAAACAACCTGGATTTCTTCCCTGTTCTCAGTGATACAACCCTTCTCCATGCTTAGTATAGAAAAGCTTTGGGCTCATCTCAGCATTATTCACAAGGGCTAAAATGTGAAAACTAAGTGTCCATCAACAGACACACAGATAAACAAAATGTGATCTATCCATACAATGGAATATGAATCAGCCATAAAAAAGAATGAAATTATGACACAGGCTATGGCTTGTAGAACCCTTGAAAACATTACACTAAGTGAAAGAAACCAGATACAAAGACCACAGATCACATGATTTGATTCATATCAAATACCTAGAATCAGATAATTCATAGAGACAGAGAAAAGAAGGGAGGTTACCAGGCGCTGAGGAGAGGAAAGAATGTATGGAATGGCCAGCACGGTGGCTCACGCCTGTAATCCCAGCACTTTGGGAGGCTGAGGCAGGTGGATCACAAGGTCAGGAGTTCAAGACCAGCCTGGCCAAGATGGTGAAACCCCGTCTCTACTAAAAATATAAAAATTAGCTGGGTTTGGTGGTGGGTACCTGTAATCCCAGGTTGCAGTGAGCCAAGCTCACACCCCTGCATTGCAGCCTGGGCGACAGAGAGAGACTCTGTCACACAAAAAAAAGAATGTGTGGAATGACCGATTAATTGGTTCAGAGCTTCTGTTCGGGGTGGCAAAAAATTTTGAAATTGAGGGTAGTGATCAGCGGGGTTGCATGACATTGTGAATATACTTAATGCCATCGAATTGTACATTTTTTAATGGTTGAAATGGCAAATTTTATATGTGTTTTGCTACAAGAAAACAAAAAAGGCTTTGGATATTGAAGTGCTATGGAAGTACAAAATGCTGATTCAAGGAACTGAAGCCAGAATTCCTGGATTAGAATACTGATTCTGCTAACTTTGTAACTTTGGACCTCTGATCATCCTATGCCTCAGTGTCCTTATATGAAAAGGGGGAAAAACACATGTTTATCTCCCACCTGTTGTAAGTATTAAAAGAGCTCATTAATATAAAGCACTTAGAAGCAAGCCTGCATATAGTAAGTGCTCAATAAATCCTGGCTAGTAGTAAGAAGGCTACTACTGATTATAGATTCTATCTACACATACTCTTAGAACAGGGTTTCTCAACCGACACACTATTGACATCTGGGGCCGGATAATTCCCTGTTGTGTGGGACTGTCCTGTGTGATACAGGACATTTTGCAGCATCCCTGCCCTCTACCCATTAGATGCCAGTAGCACACAACTTCTCCACAAAGTTGTGACAATCAAAAACGTCTCCAGACATTGCCAAATCTCCTTTGAGAAGCCAAAGTGCCCCTGCTTAAAAACCACTGTCTTATTAACATCATATTGCAAAGCTGCAGGGGGCCTTAGCTATGACCTACTCTCCTGACTTCCACATTCTTTTGACCATATTCCATGACCCATTACACATGTAAATCGTATATGTTACATATTTATCATACATGTCATATGTATCAAAGGTTTCAAAAAACACTTACCCTTACTATGCACTGCAATATATCCTGATTTTTTTTTTCAGCTGGAGTCTTGCTGTGTCACCCAGGCTGGAGTGCAGTGGTGCCATCTCAGTTCACTGCAACCTCCACCTCCTGGATTCAAGTGATTTTCCTGCCTCAGCCTCCTGAGTAGCTGGGATTGCAGGCACACCCTACCACATCTGGCTAATATTTTTTGTATTTTTGGTAGAGATGGGATTTTGCCATTTTGGCTAGGCTGGTCTCGAACTCCTGGCCTCAGGTGATCCACCCGCCTTGGCTTCCCAAAGTGCTGGGATTACAAGTATGAGTCACTGTGCCTGGCCTGCATCCTGATATTTTCAGTTCCATTGTGTTGTATTCTATTTCCATTCTAAAAACAAGAATCCTAGTTATGACCCTTCAAATTGATTTTATGACCCACTTACAGGTCACAACCTACCGGTTGAAAAATGCTGATGTGGTCAACTTTATAAAGAAACATTCAGGCATTTCAGACCAACGCCCAGACCCCAGCGGAGCTCAGCCTGCCCATGAACATTTCAAGCTGACCCCCACTGGCTCTCCAGCTTCCAAAATGGGATGGCATTCCATGAAGTGCAGGGGAAATGGGGATCCCAAACCTCAAAATGGACATAAGTTTGGAATATTGAGGGGAAAAAATTAATTCCAAGGGATGGAATCAGCCTTGAATTGATTCTGTATTAAAAAGCATTCTCCTTCTCCCTCATTCTGTTTGCTTTTGTTGTTGTTTTTGGTTTTTTAAGATACAGGGTCTCACTCTGTCACCTAGGCTGGTGTGCAGCTATGATCTGCATGATCGCAGCTCAGTGTAACCTTGAACTCCTAGGCTCAAGTGATCCTCCTACCTCAGCCTCCTGAGTAACTGGGACTACAAGCATGCATTACCATGTCTGGCTTGACTTTTTATTTTTTGTAGAAATGGAGTCTCCTTATGCTTCCTTGGCTGATCTCAAACTCCTGGGCTCAAGCGAGCCTCCCACCTCAGCCTCCCAAGTATCTGGGACTGCAGGTGCCCCCCCACCATACCTGGTTAATTTTTAATTTGTAGAGAGAGGGTTTTGCTACGCTGCCCAGGCAGATCTTGAACTTCTGGCCTTAAGCGAGCCTTCTGCCTCAGCATCCCAAAATGCTGGGATTTCAGATTACAGGCCACCACACCTGGCCCTCATTCTGTTTTTATTCAAAGCAAGCAGCAGGTTGAGAGGAGCTGTGCCTATTTCTTAGAGGCAGGACCCAGCCCTACTCCCAAGGACCTGCCTTTACTAGTCCCTCAGAAATTCTATACCCTGACACACCACATAGAGATCAGCCAAATCCAGCCCTGAGTGGGGCTGCCAGTTGTGGGAAGAGGAGCTTTTAGATGCAATCAGCCAATCCATTCTTTATAATCTACTGTTAAAGAAATGGGAGAGGGCAGCTAAAAGGACCTTTTGAAAGAGGAGAAATATTTCCTAGCTTAAAATTTAAGAGGCTGAATCATAAAATCCTTTAAAAAAAAAAACCACTCTCTGTATAATGCTTTTTTTCACCCCGGAAGTTACTCACCTGAGGATAATGGTGAATAATAACCGCCGACATTTCCTGCGTGCTTGCTGCAGGCAAGGCTCTGTGCTACATCCTTTCTACGATTATTTCATCATCATAATTATTTTAGAAGACAGCTGGTGTTGTTGCCACTCCCATTTTATAGGTGGGGATACTGAAACGTGGAGAGCCGAAATGATCTGCCTTAAACAGCACAGCTCCAGAGTAACAGCACTGAGAGTGCAACCAGATGTGGCAAATAAAAATACAGGATGCCTCTGACATGGGACTTCTGCTAAAAACATGTTTCTTGTTTCTGTGAAATACAACTTTCACTGGGCGTATTTTACCTGGCAACCCTAAGCTCAAGTGGTCTGAATCCGTAAGTCCTTGTTCTAAGCCAACTGGCCACTGGTCCTCAATGGGTGGTACCTGGACCAGCAGCATCATCATCACATGAGAAATTGCCAGAAATTCAAGTTCTCAGGCTCCACCCTAAACCTAATGAGTCAGAAGCTCTGTGGTTGGGATCCCACAATCTGGGGTTTTTTTTGTTTTTTTGTTTTTTTTTTTTTCAGATGGAGCCTCACCCTGTCTCCCAGGCTGGAGTGCAGTGGAGCTATCTTGGCTCACTGCAACTTCTGGTTCCCAAGTTCAATAGATTTTCTTACCCCAGCCTCCCAGGCAGCTGGGATAACAAGTGCCCACCACCACACCCGGCTAATTTTTTGTATTTTTAGTAAAGATGAGGTTTCACTATGTTGGCGAGGCTTGTCTCAAACTCCTGACCTCAAGTGATCCACCGGCCTCAGCCTCCCAAAGTGCTGAGATTACAGGTGTAAGCCACCACGCCTGACCAATTTGGGTTTTTAAGAAACCTCCCAAGTGATTCCAATGCACGCTCAAGTTTGAGCATCACTGCAGCATGTTACCTTATCCACCACAGTATTCTAAGGGAAGCAGGGAGGCAGGCAAGCTTAAAATTGGACCCCCAAACCTGAGTCTTAAGGTTTTTCCATGACCCCTTATCTCTTTTTTTGTCTTCTCTTTCACTCAGTGAATTCCTGCATACATCAACCCCCAATTCTCTGTGAAGCTCCTAACAATATACCTCACTAAAAGCACACCCAAGGGCCTAGCGCTTCCTCATGGACCTTCATTCATTCATTCCTTCGTTTATTCATCCATCCACCCATTCATTCATTCCTGCAAACAATCATTCCACAAAACTTTATTAAGTGCCTATGATGGTTAATTGTATGTGTCAACTTGATCAGGCTAAGTGTGCCCAGATAACTGGTAAGACATTATTTCGGAATGTGTCTGTGAGAGTGTTTCTGGATGAGATTAGCACTTGAATCAGTAGACTGAGAAAAGAAGATTACCATCACCAATGTGGGTGGGTAGTAGCCAATCTGTTAAGAGCCTGAAAAGAACAAAAAGAAAGAGTGAATTTGCTCCCTCTGCTTGAGCTGGGGCATGCATCTTCTCCTGCCCTTGGACATAAGCACTTCTGGTTCTTTGGATTTGAGTCCTGGACTGAAGCACACCATCGTCTTTCCTGGTTCTTCGGCTTGCAGATGCTATATCATAGGACTTCTCATCCCTCATAATCAGGTAAGCCCATCCTTATGACAAATTTCTTTCTATATTTTTTTCTATTTAAATTCCATTTCTCTGTTTCTCTGAAGAGGTCTGGCTAATACAGTGCCCACAATGGGGCAGGCACTGTGCTGAGTCCTAAGCATAGTTTACTTTGTATTAAAGTTGCTTATTTAAACGTATCTATTTCCTGCACCAAATTAAGAGCCCCTGGGAGGATAGGGAAGAGGAGTCTTTAATGTCTTGAGTCCCTGGTTCCTAGCCAAGGGTAATAAAATGTGTCATAGAATTGAATGGGAAAAAATTGAAAAGAATTCTTGTGCCTCTCTCATTTTTAATTCAAAGTCCTTCAGTTCTGAGAATGCTGTCTGTCCTTCCTCTTCCCCAAAGGAAAAACGTGAAAACAGTCTCATTAATTCTCCTGGACATGTTTGACAACTGAGTTGTCCCTCAGCTAAGTGGGTTTCTCTGTTTGTGGTTAGGCAGGGAAGAGGGTTATTCAGGTTTCATGCCAAGAGTTCACCAGTTTTTCTTCCTGGCACTCAAAATAACCATCTTCACTTGCCCACTGAATAAGGATAGAGAATTGGGATAGTGAAGAGATGCAATTGAAAATGGTATAAGACACATACACACACACACACACACACACACACACACACGCACGTGCACATACAAATGTTGTTAGTTTACAATTTGCCAAGGGCCAATCACAAACATTTGGTCAAGAAAAGGATTCTGGGAAAGGATGTCAAAATCCCTCTTACAGAGAAAACACATCTGTCAGAGCCCAGGGCTGTCAGACAAATTGGCAAAGCAGAGAAAGTTACCACCAACCAGGGCAACTGGAGCCAATGCTGTTATTGAATAGGCTGGAGGGACAGGCATGAGGAGCGAATTCATCCTGAAAATGGCCTTAGCCTGGAGCATTCTTCACACACCCCACTTTGCAGATCTCAGTGTAAATGTCGCTCCTCCAAACCAGGTCAGATCCTCACCCTCAGCCCTGTGTGACTGCCACCGTCAGAACAAAGTCTTACTTGCACAGGGAGTTGTTGCAGCCTCTCCACTGGAATGTAAGTGCCATTAGGACAGAGAGCTTGTCCTACCTATTTGCTCACTCTTGCCTTCTCTGCTTCTAGTGCAGTGTATGGCCCAGTAGATGCTCAATAATTATTTGTTGTCAAGGACAATGGAATAATCCCAGCCCCACACCTGCTAGAGGTGTGACCTTGGGCAAGTGACTCAATGTCCCTCTTTAAGCCTCAGTTTCCTTATTGACACAATGGGAATAAAAACAGTACCTGCCTCTTATTAGAGCTGTTGTCTATTCGAATGAGACACGTGTGTAAAAGGTAAACACAGGACTGGCGCAGTGGCTCACGCCTATAATCCCAACACTTCGGGAGGCTGAGGCAGGCAGATCACTTGAGGCCAGGAGTTTGAGACCTGCCTGGCCAACATGTCAAAAACCCATCTCTACTAAAAATACAAACAGCTGGACATGGTGGCGTGCACCTGTAGTCCCAGCTACTTGGGAGGCTGAGGTGGGAGGATTGCTTGAACCTGGGAAGCAGAGGTTGCAGTGAGCCAAGATTGTGCCACTGCACTCCAGCCTGGGCGACAGAATGAGACTCTGTCTCAACAAAAAAAATCAAAATAAAAAAAATAATAAATAAATAAACACAGTTATTTGGCATACAGTAGATATTTGATAATGGTCGGTTGCTGTGACTATTAGCTGAATCTCTCACCCAGTGGTAAAAAGCAAGG
This sequence comes from Plecturocebus donacophilus, assembly GCA_004027715.1. Lineage (NCBI taxonomy): Eukaryota > Metazoa > Chordata > Mammalia > Primates > Pitheciidae > Plecturocebus > Plecturocebus donacophilus. Next base: position 13,184 of record PVKP010031401.1, on the reverse strand, counting down.
TTATATAAAGGATGGTGGCTGGGCACAGTGGTTCACACCTGTAATCCCAGTGCTTTGGGAGGCTGAGGCTGGCGGATCACCTGAGATCAGGAGTTCCAGACCAGTCTGGCTAACATGGTGAAACACTATCTCTACTAAAAATACACAAACAACAAAAAAATTAGGAGTGGTGGCACATGCCTGTAGTTGCAGCTACTTGGGAGGCTGAGGCATGAGAATCACTTGAACCCAGGAGGTGGAGGCTGCAGTGAACTGGAATTGCACCACTGCACTCCAGCCTGGGCCTGGGAGACAGTGGGAGATCCTGCCTCAATAAGTAAATAAATAAATAAATAGATAGACGGTTACCAGAGGCTGGGAAGGGCTATATGCAGGGGGGATGTTTAACAGGTCCCCCGAAAAATGTAATGAATAAAACCTACTAAGTGATAATGCAACAGGGTGACTATAGTTAATAATAATTCAATTGTACCTTTTAAAATAACTAAAAGAGCATAATTGGAATTGGATTGTTTGCAACACAAAGGATCCACCCTTGAGGGGATGGATACCTCCTTCTCCATGATGTGATTTTCACGCATTGCATGCCTGTATCCAAACATCTTGTGTACTCCATATATACCTACTGTGTACCCACCAAAATTAAAAATAAATTATTTTAATCAAAAAATAAGAAAAAGAAATTCAACAACAGAAAAAAAAAAAAGCCAGGTTATATAGCAACTAGAACATCACGTGGGGCACAGTGAGTGCTCAATAAATCTGCAGAACATGTTACATGCATTCTTCCCATTAATCCTAATAGTTGATGGTATGTCAGCAATACTCTTTTCTTCCCACTTCATAGAAGAGGCAGAGGCTCAGGGTGACTGGAACTTGCCCAAATCACCCAGTGATTTGGTAAATGGCAGATCCAGAATTTGGGCCCACTTGTTTAAGCGTGGTATTAGACTGCCAACCCAAACTCTCTGTCCTCTCTAAGCCATGATTTGCTTATCTGAAAAGTAAAATAAAATAAACAAAACAAGAACCCTAGCCTTGTGGGTCTCAGAGACACCCCACAGAGCAACCATTCCCTGAGAACAGTGGGTGAAATTCTTCCAAATCCATTTGCCTTGAGCACATGCAGTTGGGAGAACTGTTTACATTTTAAGTGCTCATTTTCACGGCATGAAAATGCAGCTGAGCTCGATGAGGCTTCCTTTTGTGCCTTAAGACCAAATCAAGCCCAGTGGGCCAAAAGAAGACGGAAAAAAGAAAGTCTGATGGGCCCTGTCTTTATTTTTAGGTGCAGGTATCTCTTGACTGAGACAAACAATCAGTCTCCCAGCCTGTTTCTGGAGCAGCTTAACGTCTCTTGGTGCTTTAATTTCCCACCACCTTGTTCGTAAATACTTGACTTTTCCTTCACAGATGTTAGGTCTGTTCCTTGCACCTGTCAGCAGGCGTGATGCTCTCCTGATTCCCTGAGGTCTCTCTGCTTCATTACTCTTCTCTGTTGCATCCCCCAACCGGTGCAAACTTGAAACATAAATGTTTCCTATCCCAGAATGTAATTAAATCTCTTTAGCCTATATTTTGAAACAACATACATTTGAGGATGTGAGCATGGTAACCGGCTTAATGGGTCCTAGAGTTTATGTGTCTATTTCTATTTGTGATTGACATTCCCATACCACTATCAACATTAGTAGCCATCAGTCAAGCAGAAAGTTACTGTCAGCAAGCACTAAACAAACCCCAACTCCAAGTGGAACTGAGGTTTTTCAATAATGAGTATCTGAGTAATTTAACTAATCGCTATATTCAGCCTAGCTGACCTTTTTTTTCCCCCTCATACATAAGCAAACAGAAATCTGGAAAGTTATGAGTCTGGTGCAAGCAAATTAATCTTTAGCTAGAAATTTAACCTGGGAAGAAATCCTCTCTATTTCTTTCCAACTATATGCTTGTTTCTATTTCTGTCAACCTGTGTCATAAAGAGTTCTTTGCCAGGAATTTAGACTTAAGCAACGATGAAAAGAAAGCAGTTAAGGAAAAGAAAGAAGCCACCTATTTATCCTATTTGGTAATTTCTAAAATTATCACCCTTCTTCTACTGTCCTAGAGAGTGCTTTTCTCACATTATAATACACCTGTTGGCCTCTGTTCTTTTTTACCACGTTTATTTGCAGCAGACAAAAAGGTAAGATTTCCCCTTAGATCAGAGAAAGCTATCATTTGGGGAATGCAGTGATTGAAGTTGGAATATTATAAAATGTTTAACCCAGCATGCACTGGGGCAGGCATTCTCCATGGACAATGAAGGGTTTTTGCTTATAATTTTACAAATACATCAGCCCTTTTCCTAAGAGATTATGAATAGAAAGAAGTTAAAATGAATTGTCCAACAAGGCTGGGAAAACCAGCAGAAAAATATTCTCAGGATTACATGTAAAAAGAAGGAGTACAATATGACAGAAGAACTGGCCCATGATCAGAATTCAAGACCTAATGTTTCTTAAAATGTAAGAGAAGCACATGGATTGGGATATATCACAGTGCAGAGATTTCAAACAGGAGCTCTGGCACCAGGCAGACCTGAGCTGGGTCCAGGCTCTGCCTTTTACTGGTTTTGTTGGAGCAAATTACTTAAAATTTTTTGTCTGTTTTTCACATCTGGGAAATGGGCATAATCACTGTTCCTAACTAATAGGATTATTCAGATAATTTAATGAGATGATGCATGTAAAGTGCTTCACCCGGGACCCAGCCTATAGAGCACTCCAATACATGTCACTATTGTTATCAATATTAACCTACAGGATAGCTCCACATGTCATTGTTGTGATTGTTTTGACTATATTACTCTTAATGATATAGGTTGGTTTCTGGTGTAAAGATTTCAAAGCCTGATAGCTTTATTAGAATATTGCCAAGACAGTCACTGTGGCACGGCTATGATAAAAACCTTTTTTTTCTTTATTTTTAATATACAGACTCAGCCAAGAAGAAAACGCCTTTTCTCCGCCACAGGATACTAACTATAATTCTGTGAAATAGTTGTAAGACTGTAGAGGACTTTGAAAGGTGTTTGTTCAACACGTAATTTTTAAATGACATGTTGTTATTATAAAAACAATGCATTTTCCTCATCCACAAAAATTTAAAGAATGCTGAACGGCATACTCCACTCAGATCCCCTAAAATCCCTTTACCGTTTCTTCACATCTCTTCCTCATGGCCTGCACCTGTGACTCTGCCTTGGCGGTCTGCCTTCAGGCTACTGGAGCAGCTGCATTCAGCATGTCTGGGAGTTTACATCCCCCCAGGGCGGCCTTTAACCAATGACTGCTGAGTGAAGGAGTTTGAAAGCTCCGCTTCCTTGCCTTGGGTTAGAATAAATCTCAGGTGTAATTTACACTTAGAGTTTCTCTGTGGGATGAAGCTGAAGTTACCCTCTATGGCAGAGGTCCCCACCTTTTTGGCACCAGGGGCCACGTTTGTGGAAGACAGTTTTTCCACAGATGGTGGGGAATGGTTTGGGGATAATTCAGTACATTACATTTATTGGGTGCCTTGTTTCTATTATTATTACATTGTAATATAGAATAAAACAATTGTACAACTAGCCATCATGTAGAATTAGTGGGAAGCCTGAGCTTGTCCTGCACTAAAGAGTCCCATTTGATGGGAGACAGTGACAGATTATCAGGCATTAGATTCTCACAAGGAGCACACAGTCCAGATCCCTCGCATGTGCAGTAGAGGGTTTGTGCCCCTATGAGAATCTAATGACACCACTGATCTGACGGGAGGTGGAGTTCAGGCAGTCACGTGGGTAGTGGGAAGTGGCTGTAAATACAGATAAAGCTTTACTCATTCACCCGCCACTCATCTCCTGCTGTGCAGCCCAGTTCCTAATCCCAGAGACCAGTTGTGGACCCCTGCTCTATGGGACTTGGCCTAAAATTGCATGCTGGCTTTCCTTCCTACCCTTTCTGTCCTGTTTCTCCCATCCCCTTACCAGTTTCTCCCGGAAGTACTCCCTTAATAAATCTGCTGCACATGAACTCTAAGGATCTGCTTTTGGCAAGCCAGACCTAATACATGGCCAGACCACATATATGGCCCAGTGATTTTTAATTAGGGAAAATGGTAATCTTTTCAGTAAATGACACTGGTAAAACTAGATATTCACATACAAAAAAATAAAAAATAAAGTTGGCTCCTTTATACCACCTACAAAATTTAGCCCCAAATGGATCAAAGACCTAAATATAAGAGTTAACACTATAAACCTCTTAGAAGAAAACATACAAGAAAATTTTTATGACATAACTTACTATTAGCAACAGCATCTACCCTTCGTGTGTGTGTGTGTGTGTGTGTGTGTGTGTGTGTGTTTATGATCTTCAAATCTGACAACTGTGAAATTGCATAGTACATATAATGTTTTTTTTAATTTAAATGCTTATCATCTTTTCATATCTACAAATAGGCTTCAACACATGTTTCTAACAGCCACCTGGTATTTCATTGTATGGTTGCACCATAACTTCACCAGTGCCACTCAAACTTTTTTTGTTGTTCATTTCTATGGTAACAATGTAGGTTAAACATCTTTGCCAGGAAATTTCTGTGTAAGTCCATTTGTTATTACTCTACCTGAAAGCATCATTCCTGGGTCAAACAGTAACCCATATCCAAGGGTTGTGATTCTAATTCCTAAATGCCCTCCAGAAAGGTTGGACCAATTCATACCCCTATCAGCACTATCCTTGGTCTCCATCCCTACCCTTCCTCCATTTGTAATACCGAAGATTGGTGGGCATGAGGGCATGAACTCTGAGGATGTCTGTAGCTTGGATGATGCTGACAGGGACTTTGGTCTTCAAAATGGCTTGAGTGCTACCTCCTCTGCGTTTACCAAGCTGAGACTCACTCACATTGTAATTTTCATCTCATGTGAATTAAACTGACTTTTCTCGGAAGACTCATACTTCCAGATTGCAAAACTTACTGCAAAGCTACAGTAATCAAAACGGTGTAGTACTGGCATAAGGACAGACATCTACACCAAAGGAATACAATAAGGACCTAGAAATAAGCCCTCACATATACGGCCCAGTGATTTTTAATAGGGAAAAAGGGTAATCTTTTCAGTAAAAGGTGCTAGTAAAAATAGGTATTAACATACAAAAAAAATAAAGTTGGCTCCTTTATACTATTTACAAAACTTAGCTCAAAATAGACCAAAGACCTAAATATAAAAGCTAACACTATAAACCTCTTAAAAGAAAACACAGAGGAAGATTTTTATGACATTGGATTTGGCGACAATGTCTTCAATATGACAGCAAAAGCACAGGCAATGAAGAAAGAAATATACGAATTGGACTTCATCAAATTTTGTTTTGGATCAAAGGACATTATCAACACAGTGAAACGACAACCCACCAAATGAGAGAAAATATTTGCAAATCATATACCTGATAAGAATTAATATTCAGAATATGTAAAGAACTCCTATAACTCAACAATGACAAAAAACAAACAGCACAGTTCAAAAATGAACAAAGGACTTGAAAAGGCATTTCTCCAGAGAAGACATACAAATGGCCAATCAGCACATGAAAAGATGCTCGACATCATTCCTCATTAAGAAAACGCAACTCAAAACCACGATGGGGGCCAAGTGCGGTGGCTCACGCCTGTAATCCCAGCACTTTGGGGGGCTGAGGTGGGCGGATCACGAGGTCAAGAGATTGAGAATATCCGGGCCAACATGGTGAAATCTCGTCTCTACTAAAAATACAAAAATTAGCTGGGTGTGGTGGCACGTGCCTGTAGTCCCAGGTACTTAGGAGGCTGAGGCAGGAGAATTGCTTGAACCCAGGAGGCAGAGGTTGCAGTGAGCCGAGATCACGCCACTGCACTCCAGCCTGGCAACAGAGCAAGACTCTGTCTCAAAATAATAATAATAATAATAATAATTAAAAGCAAACACCACAATGAAATACTACTTCACACAAATTAGGATGGCCACCAAAGAAAGAGAAGAACAGGTCTTGGAATATCATCCATTGTAAACAGGAATAAAATTCTGATACATGGAATAAGAAAAATAAACCTAGGACTCAGCCACAGGCCATGGGGTCAGTGTCTGCCTTGAGGGATGGGGCTGCAGGGTGTGCAGGAGCCCTGGATCTGCCATGTTCCACAACACAGGATGGGGAATCAGGTGGCCGTGGTATAGCACCAATGTCTGCAGAAGAGGTGGACAGACGCTCACTCTGGTTTTCAGGCTGTCACTCGTCTACTTCCTCAGGAGCACCTTCAAGCAGGATGAGAGGGCAGTGAGAGAGGAGAATCTCCTCCAGGTTCAAGACCATGATCAGCCCATTCTGTGGAAAGTTCAGTTTAACTCGGACCATGGCAGTCGCCCCAGCAATCAGTGCTGCAACTCCATTCGAGGGGAGCCTCTCATCATGGATGAACTATGTTTGTGAGAGGAAGGATTTGCTCATGAATGGCTGCTGCAAAGTCAACATCCCTGGTGCAAAGCAATACTGCTGCCATTGCTGCTGGCCCAACTGCTGCTGCAACTTCAGCGTCCCTAGCACAAAGCAATACTGCTGCCATGGCTGTTGACCCAGCAGCTGCTACAACGGCAGTGTCCCTAGAACAAAGCAATACTGCTATGATGCCTGCTGGCCTAATTGCTGCTGCATCATCAATGTCCCTCGCTGCTGGCCCAGTGGCTGCTGCAGTGCCTTCAAGTACTGGACCTCCTGCTACCTGGACCCCACAAGCGCTCTCTTGGAGTGCTTCCCCAACTGGGCAGCTGTGGCGTTCCAGAACCTGTTCATGGCAGTTGAACATTTTGTGTTGTGCCTGGCCAAATGCAGGACCTCATCCCAGAGCATGCAACATGAGGACACTTACCAGGACCCCATAGCAAAGTCTTGCATGGAGAAAGCCCACCCGATCCCTTCCCTGCATGATGGGCACAGGGGACTTGCTCCAACTTGGGCAAAGAGGCCCCACCAAAGAAGTCACCTCCTAAGGCCTGACTTCAGCATGAGGAAACCTTGGCTTTGATCACTTCTCCTGTTGTCATCTTCGGCTTCACTCACCACCTGAGCTTACTGGATGCAACTCTTCTGCAAAGGAGCATGGACCCTCTACCTGGTCCCATTTGGAAAGGATGGAACCTCAGTCTGGGCTCAGGGAGTGGCTTTCTTGGACCGATCAGCCCTGGGACTGCACAAGGACCTGTGACTTGGGTTGTCGAGGGGCGGCATCACTTCCAGTTTTGATTATAATTTTATAAAATTATTTATGGGATTCTTTTGGAGTAGTGGGAAAATGATAATGTTTTATGTTGGAAAACGCCTTGCTATTCTAGTTGAATTGTTCAAGGACATTATTTCTGTTGCTATTGTTTTGTGTTCTCAAGTTTCCTGAGTTAAATCATCCCTTCACCCAGAAAACATGTTTTGTCTTTTAGGGCATGGATGTTCTCCAGGCAGTTATTTTTGTTTTTATTTCAACAGTATCAAGAGTAGGTCCTGAACATAGCCTGTTAATCATATCCTGGCACCCAAAATTATCTAAAAACTCAGACACTCTTCTAATCTAACTGCAAGATTTCTAGCAGTTGGCACCCCATGCCTGCCCTCGGATTCTTTTTTAGAGATGGTTCAATGTGCTCATATACCCTATGGGAGAGCATTGTTTTAGCAGAAATGTAACTTATCATCCTGGAGGAATTTGTTCTCATTTCTTTTGCCACTTAAAATTAACTGTGGGCTGCTTAGCCTCAGGTACAATGGGAGCTTCAGAAGGGTCAGAGGCAACCTCCTCCCCTGCTCTGTCAATATCCAATGTTAAGGCAATGCCTAAACAGAGACATATCTAGCAGCTTTCTATAAAAATAAATAAATAAATAATTGTTAAAAAGATGGCCAGGCACGATGGCTCATGCCTATAATCCCAGCACTTTGGAAGGCTCCCAGCACTTTGGGAGGCCGAGGTGGGCAGATCACCTGAGGTCAGGAGTTTGAAACCAGCCTGGCCAACATGGCAAAACCCTACCTCTACTGAAATACAAAAATTAGCCAGGCATGGTGGTGCATGCCTCTAATCCCAGCTACTTGGGAGGCTGAGGCAGGAGAATTGCTTGAACCCAGAAGGCGGAGGTTGCAGTGAGCCAAGATCATGCCACTGCACTCCAGCATGAGTGACAAAGCCAGACTCCATCTCAAAAAAAAAAAAAAAAAAGACGAAGAAACTGAGAAATATTACGCTAAGAGCAAGAGGTCAGACACAAAAGGACAAATACTATATGACTCCACTTATATAACATACCTAGAATGGGCAAATTCAGAGAGACAGAAAATAGAAGTTACCAGGGATTGGGGGAAGAGGGAATGGGAAGTTATTGTTTAATAGGTACTGAATTTCTGTTTAGGAGGATGGAAAGTTCTGGAAATAGTGTGGTGATAATTGCACAACATTGTAATGTACTTAATGATGATTTGTACACTTAAAAATGGTTAAAATGGTCAATTTTGTGTCGTGTGTACTTTGCCACATTGAAAAAAATTGCAACATAGGCGAGGTGTTGTGGCTCATGCTTGTAATCTCAGCACTTTGAGAGGCCAAGGAAAGCAGATCACTTGAGACCAGGAGTTCGAGACCAGCCTGGTCAACATGGCAAAACCTCGTCTCTACTAAAAATACAACAACTAGCTGAGCATGGTGGCACATGTCTGTAATCCTAGCTACTCAGGTGGCTGAGGCAGGAGAATTGCTTGAACCTGGGAGGTGGAGATTTCAGTGAGCCAAAATCATGCCACTGCCCTCCAGCCTGGGATACAGAGCAAGACCATATCTCCCCGCCACACAAAAAATAAGTTAAAAACAACTGCAAAATAAATGAATGACTTTCCTGATGACTGGGAAAGAAAAGATGCACTTCCTCTCCTGTGCTTGACATGACATTTGGAGTTGACAATAATAAATAAACCTTTAAGAGGCATTATAGCATAATAGTTCAGAGGACTGGACTTTGCATTTTCACAGCCTGGATTCAAATTCCAGCTTTACCCCTTACTTGCTGTGTGACTGTGGGCATCTGACAATGCTTTCTAAGCAAGTCACCTGAAGTCATCTGTAAAATGACAAGAATAGTTTCTACCTCATGATGTTTTCTAGCTATTAAATGGGACAAGGCTTTTGACATGTTTAGTACAGTGTCTGCTATGAGGTTTAAAAATGCAGAAATCAAATATAAATGGGTATTGCAGTGGCTGGATGTTATTGTCATTATTACCTAAAGTACATAGGACACTTTGATTTTCTTGATTACTTATCTTGATTGCATTTCATATCATTAAGAGACAGGCTGGAAAAAATTAATCATGGGGCATTTCCAACTCTGAAATGGGGATATCTGATCTTTGTTCCCTTAAGAAAATACTTTCTAATTAAGGAATTTATGGTGTTCCTGGTGCTTTCTGATCACTCTCAAATGCACTTGGGTGCCATCAGTTTGGCCCTCTTTATTCTCATCAATTTAAGTAATTTAGAGAAAACAATTCTTTAAAGGAGGGAGAACTCAGCAAAGGCTTGCTCCTGGTGTGACAAATCCATATCAAACAGCAGAGGAAGCCAAAATGCTCTGGTCCAAATGTCCTGTCCTCCAGGTTCATGGCGGTTGTAAACCCCATGCTGGGTGGTGGGCTCATTCTTCGTGGGATCCTCTCCGGTATCTATACAAGGGGCTGACATTTGCTGAATGTCAGTTCCTGGCTGAGTAATGATGTATTTCTGACGTGCTGACTCCCCGCAAGGCCCTTTCCTTCAGCTAATTGTGCAGCAGGTTTACTTTGAAGGACTCTGAAGGCAGGCTCAGCATTTTCCTTCAGATGAATTAGCTTCTTCTTGATCATGGCTGAGAGAGTTGACTTGCTCAGAGCTTCTGCAATGGAGTTGGGAACGCTAGAAGACCAAAGACCTTCCGGCTAATCTGACCTTGCCATTAACTTCTTCTATGACTTTGGGGAAACCTGATCTTCGTTCCCTTAAAACGATACTTACTAATTATGCAATTCAACTCTCAACCTGTAATTTCCTAAAGGGTTAAAGGTCTGTTTTGCTAGATGGTAGAAGTCAAATATACTTGGGCATCTAGAAAAGCATAAATATATACACACAAATTTAAGTGTTGTGATTTGCCTGCTTTAGGGAGAGAATATTGATGTAATCAAAGATTCATGAGCATATTTGAGTTGTAAGGTTTCTTAGAAATTCAAGCAGTTCATTTTGCAAGTGGGAAAACTGAGGCTCAGAGAGGCTGCGTTTTCCAAAGCAGAGACAAAGCTAGGCTTAGACTCCAGCTTCATGCCTTGGAGTCAGAGTTCCATAATGTGCTATGTGATGTGCCTCCTCCAATTATCTTTCACAGCTTTTTTGATTCCCACAGTCACCCTTGTTCACATTGTTCCAAGTACATCATCCTCCTTGCTGTTACCCTACCATGCCTTAGGGCATTGCGCCAAATACTCTACCCACAACAGAAAACAGGAACATGTGAAAAGCCAAAAGCAGCCTTCAGAAGTTAAAAATGTGATAGCACAAATGAATGTGTTAGCAAAAAGTTTGGAAGAGGAGATTGAAAAATTTTTCCAGAAGAGAGCAAAAAGGCAAAGAGATGCAAAATAAGAGAGAATAATTAAAAAAAATAATAATAATAATAGTGAACTGACATCTGAATACAAGAGCTTTAGAAAGAGAAAACAAGAAAAAAAAATGGAGGGAGAAAATTATCCATTAGATAACTCAAGTAAATTTCCCAGAACTGAAGAGCATGTGTTCCCAGTTTCAAAAGACCAGCACTGTGACCAAGGTACACTGAGGCACAGTGCCATGGCATTTTCAAAAGCCAAGATCAAAGAAAATGTATGCATTTCCCAAGAGAAAAAGCAGGTTATATGCAAAGAGTCAGAACTGGAGTGGCTTTAGACTTCTCAGTAGCGATTCTAAAAGCTAGAAGACAGTGGAGTCAGGTCTTCAAATTTTTGAGAAAAGTGATTTCTTTCAAAGGAAATTAAATCTTGGGACCCCAAAATCACTTAGCTAAAGGGAGAAGTCAAGCTTGGACCTCCTTAAGCAAACCTGTCTCTCAACCTTAACCCTCTACTTACTGAGATAAATGCATATCTGATTGTCTCCTTTGGAAAGGCTCATCAGAAACTCAAAAGGATGCAACCTTTAGTCTCTTACCTATGACCTGGAAGCCCCCTCCCCACTTTGAGTCATCCTGCCTTTGCAGATCGAACCAGCATTCATCTTACATGTACTGATTGATGTCTCAAGTCTCCCTAAAATGTGTAAAAACCAGACTATGACCTGATCACCTTGGGCACATGTCGCCAGGACCTACTGCGGCTGGGGTGTCATGGGTGCACGTACTTAACCTTAGCAAAATAAACTTTCTAAATTGACCGGGACCTGTGTCAAATATTTGGGGTTTACATTTCCAACCTGGGATTCTACAGTCAATACTTATATGCAACAACTCCAATAATAATAATAACAACTCCTTTTTCAGAAGGCTAGTAAAAGAAGTACTCAGCTAAACTGAGGAGTTAAACCAAGAACATAGAACACATGGTTCTTTGAGAAATAGGATCTCCACTACAGAGGATGGACAGAGGGGACTGCCCAGAATGAGTTTGCTTCCCTGGTGTAGGGAGCAGACAGCAGGCTTGAAGCTCCAGGATCTTCAAAGTCCTGGAAGGTAGAATTGATAATAGCTTTGTGATACAAGGGACATAATCAGAGGAGAGTTACACAACTAGCCAAAAATTGGAGACAGAACCAGGGTTGAGACCATACAAAAATGTTAAGCAGATTTTTAAAAGGCAACTATTATTAACTTCATGGAAAACAAAAAGTTGTGCAGCAAAGGAAAATATATCATAGAACATATATTTTGGCATGCTCATGACACAGGAAAATAATGAATATTAACCTATCAAACATCATTGCAAAGACTCAGAGACAGGAAGTATGTGTGTTGTAGTATGTATGTAGTAAGTATGTAGAGGTTGTGGAGTCAGGGAGGGAGGGGCAAGAAAGCGAAATTCTCATTTTCCTTGAGAAAAAGCAAACGCCTGAATAAGAAAAATCAATGCATTATAAACATGCCATTTAAGTATCTGAAGGTACCAAAAGAATCAGCTACAAGAGTCAAAAGTGGTTGCCTCTGAAGGGAGAGAAAGGGAAGGAAATGAGGAGAAGCAACTTATTGCTTTTAGAACAAGTTTTTTAGAAACTTGATTCTTTAAAGTAGATGCGTGTATATATTTGGTCATATGTATGTTTATATGTGTAAAGGTATAGACATACGTACAAAATAATATGTGTATATATGTATATGCATGTATGTATGTGTATGCATGTGTATATATATATTCAATCAATGGGTGTACATAGCACAGGAAGCTTTAGAACTTCTTTTTGGAGTGCAGTGGAACGAGCTCGGCTCACTGCAACCTCCGCCTCCTGGGTTCAAGCAATTCTCCTGGCCTCCTGAGTAGCTGGGACTACAGACGTGCACCACACCACATGCTCAGCTAATTTTTGTATTTTTAGTAGAGATGGGATTTCACCATGTTGGCCAGGATGATCTCGATCTCTTGACCTCATGGTCCACCAGCCTCAACTTCCCAAAGTGCTGGAATTACAGGCACGAGCCACTGTACCTGGCCAGGGAATTTTAAAATTTCTTAGAGCAACACTGGACGTGGTAGCCATGGGAAAAAATAAGCTTGTTGGATAATAAGACATGGTTAGCAAAGCTTGACACTTGAAGGCACAGCCTGTAATATAGACTAGGTAGATGTCTTTTAGTTCTGGGTCTTTTGCCAACAAAGCCTTGGTATGCAAAAACCTGCAAAGTACATATAAGATGTTAGAGCATGATATAAATATCCTAGATATACTTTAGAGGAGTCTTATTGGTAAGAGATAGTTTGGGCTCCCTTCTCTAAATGTCCCTTGTTGTTAAATGTGTAAACACTCTGGAGCACAAACACACTGGAAAATTGAGTCCTAATTGGTACATTTGCCATCTTGTATTTTTGCTTTCTTTTTTTTTTTTATTGCATTTTAGGTTTTGGGGTACATGTGAA
>PVKP010031400.1:0-27003 GCA_004027715.1 Plecturocebus donacophilus | reverse complement strand
TAAATCTATACTATCTACATGTACATACATTTTTACATATATCTACATAGATATAGATGGCATAAATATTTGTATATTCTACAAATGTGAAATGTCATAATTTAAAAATAGTAAAAGTGTAAATATAAAAACCATTTTTAAGTACTCATCATGCTCTAAGGTGATTTTTCCCTGTGCTTCTTTGCTGAATTTTTGGAAATTTCAAATTAATTCGAGAAATACTAAGTCATATTTATTTCTTCTACCTTACCCCTCTCTAACATACTCTAATGTCAAAAAAGTATATTAGAGATTTTCTAATTTTATTTCTTGCATCATGGCCCCCTTCCATTTTCACGGTTTGTTACATAGTGATTCATATATACGATGGTTCCCCCTTTTCTTGAGTTAACATGGTAGCTCACATTTGTGAGTTGCTATCCTATGCTAAGCACTGTTCTAAACATCAGGAGTTATCTCAGTTACTCTTCACAAAAACTCTGAAATAGACCATTGTTATCCCCATTTTACAAATGAGGAAATTGAAGCACAGTGAGGTTCAGAAACTTACCCATGACTGCACAGCTAGTGGAGTGGTAAAGCCAGGATTCAAGCTCATGTAGTCTGATTTCAGAGCTTATGTTCCCAACAACTGCAAAATGCCACCTATTAACTTACACGCATTAAATATAGGACTTTAGTGGGTACTTTCATCAATATGGAACAGTCGAATTTCTATATATCATGTTGGTTTTGTGCCATTCCGGTCCATTCCAAATATTATGACAAAAATTATTGTACTAAATTTACTAAAACTAATGATATATTCCCTTGTTGAGAAGCCTTTGATAAAGTCCAGAATCCCTCACCTGGCATTTGAAGGCCCAGTCTACCTCCTAGTCTTACCTCCCTAATATGTCTTCCCCCATTCTTCTCCCTAAGTCTCATGCTCCAGCTGTCTGAGCCCATTGGCTGTCCCCAAACCCACTCTCATTCATTCCCTGTTAGGGAGTACCCTCAATCCCTTATTATCCCTATCATATTGCCCATCACTCAAGACTCACCTTAAATTCTACCTTCTCCAAAATGACCTCTCAGATTCTTCCAGTTTAATCCTCCAACTCCTACACAACCAGAGCACTTTGTACACTGTTACACAGGCTATCTTTGTTCAGTTACTTGTGTATTGATTAGCCTCCCCACCCAGGTCATAAAGTGTCAGACCATCCCTGCACTGAGTGTGCTCCTCAATGCCTGGCATCCAGTAGACGTCCATAATTTTTAAAAAATTATTTAAAAATAATTCCAGACACACAGGAAATTGCAAAAATAGTACCAAAAATCACTTGTACACTGCCTCCTCCTGTGGTAACTTCTCACATTTCCATAGCACAATAGGGATGCATAAATGTTTATTTGATGGTTTAACTAAATTGAATTCCTTTCCCAAAGGAGAAAGAACGTCTTGCTTTAGGTTCTTGGTTTACTACTGGTTCTTTTAGTGATATTTAAAATCTTCCTCAACATCCTCAATCTCTAGGCCAACTTTCCACAAAATGTTAAACAGTGTCATACAGGCAGATTAGGTACTGTTGTGTGTGAAATAACCAGTTAAAAGCCCATGGACTTTCATTGGTTTGAAAGAAAGAATGGGTTGCAGTAAGAAATCACCTGGCTAAAGGCCAGGCGTGGTGGCTCACGCCTATAATCCCAGCGCTTCGAGAGGCTGAGCCAGGCAGATCACTTGAAGCCAGGAGTTTGAGACCAGCCTGGCCAACACGGTGAAGCCCAGTCTCTATTAAAAATATAAAAATTAGCCATGCGTGGTGGCACACGCCTGCAATCCCAGCTACTTAGGAGGCTGAGGCAGGAGAATCTCTTGAACCCAGGAAGTGGAGGGTGCCATGAGCCCAGATCATGCCACTGCACTCCAGCCTGGGCAACAGAGTGAGACCCTGTCTCAAAAAAAAAAAAAAAAAAATCACTTGTCTAGGCTTGTGTTGCAATAGAATTTTATCATGAAGCATCAAACTATCTGTGTGTTTAGAATTCTGAGCTTTAGACCTACAGGCTGGAGTATTTGTGATTAGTATAGTTTTATGGTATAATACTTGCTTTACTTGCTTGAGTTTTGTATTTTTATGGTTTTGTACTTTGAGACTCTAAAGACTAAATTTTATGGAACTATGGTACTTTACAAAATCCATGGCGAGACAGGCAGTGTTCGATAATAGATTGACTAAAATCTTTGCTCTCCTCTCTAAAAATGCTTAATTTCCTGGACAAGATCAGAAAACAAAATTTCACAATACAATCCCTGAGATGTTGTAATTGTGCCCTTTATCTGAAACTGCGAAAGCAATTTAGGATTAAGAAAACTGATTTCCTTCAGAGACACAGTTCTTAGCATTGGATCTTGTTTATATCCTTTAATCATTTTTTCTTTATAATCTTTTTCGGAGTTTATATCCTACTGCTCTAAAATGCTTTCTGTGGTACGATTTGAGAAACACTAGAGGGAACATCCTTCCTCAAAGACTCCTTTTTCAGGAACCCAGTTTGCCTAAAATCCCACAGTGAGTTAGCCTTTGAGTTAGGGCTTTTAGGAATAACAGTTCAAATTCCATCTAGACATTAGGCTAGGTCATTATCAGGAATAACTGAGAAAGGATATATTTATCAGGACATTTTTCCTTTGGGACAGCTAAGAGACAATGCCTCCAAATAATAGCCATGTAAGGAACAAGACAGAAAGAGTCTGGGGCATGGCCTCTCCAACATAAACGAGCACACAAATCACTGGGCATCCTGTTAAAATGCAGATGCTGAACTTAAGGATCTGGAACAGGGCTAGAGAGTTTTCATTTTTTTTTAAATTGTACTATAGGTTCTGGGGTACATGTGCAGATCATGCAGGGTTGTTGCATAGGCGTACACATAACCAGGTGGTTTGCTGCCTCCATCCCCCCTTCATCTATACCAGCATTTCTCCCCACGTTATCCCTCCCCACCCTCCCCACTGCCTGCTGTCCCTCCCCTAGCCCCCCTTAACTGACCCCAGTGTGTGATGCTCCTCTCCCTGAGTCCACGTGTTCTTATTGTTCAACACACCCGCCTATGAGTGAGAACATGTAGTGTTTGGTTTTCTGTTCTTATGTCAGTTTGCTGAGAATGATGGTTTCCAGATTCATCCAAGTCCCTACAAAGGACACGAACTCATCGTTTTTTATGGCTGTGTAGTATTCCATGGTGTATGTGTACATTTTCTTTGTCCAGTCTATCGAGAGTTTTCATTTCTAAGAGGCTCCCAGGTGGTCAGCTGAGTAATGAGGGACTGAAGCACACCATCTTAGGAGGCTTGGGTGGAGGCACCACTCTGAACTCTCTGGCTCTCAGGCCTTCAGCTACACCTCCAGCCTTTCTAGGTTTTGTGGGCAGCAAATCATGGGATTTCTCAGCCTCCATAATTCCAAGATGAATACCTTATAATTCATCTCTTTCTAGATTTTTCTTTTTCGTTCCTCTTTTCCCTTTCCTTTCCATTCCCTCCCCTTTCCTTCCTTCCATCCCTCTTCTTTCCTTCCTCTCCGATTGGTTGTTTCTCTGAAGAACCCTGACTAATATAATAGCCAAGCGATAGCCTTGAAGACTGAAAGACCCCAGGTCCATGCTTGTCAGGTAAGTTTCAGAGTCACCTGTCCTTGAGTGAACCATATAGGGGTTGGACCATTAAACTAAAATACTGCTTTCGCTTATTGTATGGGTGATTTTTTTGTAAAGTGTAATGCAATGACAGGCATCTCTGCAGTCACCGCTGTAGATTGAAGACCAGAGGCCTTTCCTTCTCTCCATTTTCTGGGCACCAAGAAAGATTCCTATTGACTCTAGAATCTGAATCCCCAAACAGGACAGATAATTTCTCAATCTTCCTAGCTAGTGGAGAGCTCAGAGTTACATTTAATTTGATTTAGGAAAATTAAGTAATGTGGTAAGTCCTGTACTCCAGTCTAGTATGATACACACATTGATAATAACAAATACATAAACCACACTACATAAACCTAACTTCTGCATTGTTGTAGTGCTCTCTTATACCTGCATCCTGCCCTGTTTATATGCTCCTTTTTGTATACTAGTCTTACACATTATTTGAAGGCATGAAGTACCTCTTTTTTTTTTTTAAGATAGGGTCTGGCTCTGTTGTCCAGGCTGGAGTATAGTGGTGTGATCTCAGCTCACTGCAACCTCCACCTCCAGGATTCAAGCGATTCTCATGTATCATCCTTCTGAGTAGCTGGGACTACAGGCACACACTGTCATGCCTGGCTAACTCTTTGTAGAGACGGGGTTTTGCTATCTTGCCCAGGCTAGCCTTAAACTCCTGCACTCAAGTGATCTGCCTGCCTTGACCTCCCAAAGTGCTGAGATTATAGACATTAGCCACTGCACCCAGCCTGAAGTAACTTATTTATCAAGTTGCAAGCTGAATCCATTACAGTGCCATGCACAGAATTCAATAATTAATTTGTTGAGCTGAATAGTATTTCAGAATCTATTATAAAAATGAATGGTTAAAGGCATATTACCTTGTTCCAGTGCCTCTTAAAATTAATGTTTTTTTTTTTTTAACTTTGATATTAATCTAGATGAGAACATTCATTAAGCCTTCTTTTAAGGTAAATAAACAAACGTGAGCCTTAAAAAAAAAAATTTTTTTTTAGACAGGATCTCACGTTGTTGCTCGGGCTAGAGTATAGTGGTGTAATCTTGGCTCACTCCAATCTCTGCCTCCCAGGATCGAACAATTCTTGTGTCTCAGCCTCCCAAGTAGCTGGGACTACTGGTGTATGCCACCATGCCCAACACATTTTTGTATTTTTAGTAGAGACAAGGAAGGCTTCACCATGCTGCACATGCTGGTCTCCAACTCCTGGCCTCAAATGATCTGCCCACCTCGGCCTCTTAAAGTGCTGGGATTACAGGCGTGAGGTACCATGCCCAGCCTAAAATTTTTAATGAATGTTTAGCTCCCCAAAAGAAT
Organism: Plecturocebus donacophilus; assembly: GCA_004027715.1. Lineage (NCBI taxonomy): Eukaryota > Metazoa > Chordata > Mammalia > Primates > Pitheciidae > Plecturocebus > Plecturocebus donacophilus. The sequence goes on along the minus strand of PVKP010031400.1, from coordinate 21,983 downwards.
TTTTGGTAAATTCCTGTGATACATAATTTTTAATAGAGTGAAATTTAAACAAAATTATAGGAAAACCAACAGTAATGACAGCTTCTGATATTTTTTTCTCTTTGCAGTTTCCCAATACTTTTTCTTCCTTGTTAGAACTTTGCAGTGTATATGTACCTTTAATATAAGGTAAGATTAAACGTAGAAAAGTAACATTATCTAGTACAAAATATAATTAAAGAGCCTAAGTCATAAGTGAAGAATCAAAATTCAGTAAGGAGGTTTTACAATCACTTCTAGGCTATGTAAAAACATACCATAAAAGTGGCCTAACCAGCTTGATCAATGTCTTGGCAAAACTGCTCAGTGAGTATTTGAGTTAAGTAGCCAGCTCAGCTGCTGTGCTACAGCTCAGACCCAGCAGCTAGGCTGCAGAGACCACATTGATTGGGTTTGCCATATTGTCATTTCGTTGGTTTGTACACAGACATAAGGTCTTCATGTCTTTATAGATGAGCCAGACTTCCTTTATGTAAACTATCTTAGCCAATACTGTGCACGTAGCTTTCTTGATTAAAATTGGTGTTTACACAGGGATTGCACACATTATTAGTCTGGAGTTACTGGGAGCATAGGAACAGGGGTGATAGCCAATGTTCTTAACAACCAGTAAGGCAAGATCGCCAACCAATCCCAACAGAGATATATAGAGCCACCATAGTTTGGACATAAACTAGACTTTTCTGTTATTCTCAAATGTACTGCAACAACCGGGATCATTCACTCTTCCCTTTATGAGCCCAATGTCAACCCAGATCCATGACCACCATAGAACTTCCCAGCTATAATCTGGAAAGGAGGCAGAGCAGATATGTTTAAAATGTCATCCAGTAAACTGGGCACAGTGGCTCATGCCTGTAATCCCAGCACTTTGGGAGGCCAAGGTGGACAAATCACCTGAGGTAAGGAGTTCAAGACCAGTCTGACCAACATGGAGAAGCCCTGTCTCTACTAAAATTACAAAATTAGCCAGGGGGTTGTGGCACATGCCTGTAATCCCAGTTACCTGGGAGGCTGAGGCAAGAGAATCACTTGAACCTGGGAGGTGGAGGTTGCAGTAAGCCGAGATCGTGCCATTGCACTCCAGCCTGGGCAACGAGAGTGAAACTCCATCTCAAAAAACAAAACAAACAAAAATGTCATCTAAAGAGGCCATGGGCCCACCAGCAAGTCACAATATATTTAGCCCCTGCAACCGAAGACCAAAAAGAAAAACAGAGGAGAGGGAAGGGAATAAACAATAATGGTGTGGTACCTTACAGTTCAAGTCTACTACCTTAACCAAAACTTTATATCAGGAAAAGTGAAGGAAGTTGCTGGAAAGATTGTGGGTTAATATAAATGTTTCTCAGCTGATAGATTTTTAAAAAAGGTTTCCATCAAATTGAATGGATACCATCAGCAAACCCTAACTCTATAACAGGTCTGTCGTCTGTAACATCCTTTGTCACTATGACTAGCTGTTTTGGCAGACACTCTGGCAGCTTTGGCCAAGATGCCTTGCTAGAGACTCAGGACGGACAGACCTGGGTTCAGGAGCATGCTGGCTCCCAGCCTTTATCCTCAGTTCTGTGTCTGGGCACACAATCCCAAATGCATAAATGAATATTGTATGATTTCATCACAAACACTTCAGATTTGTTATACCATTTACTGAATTCATTTTTCCTTCTACTGAGAAGATTGGTTTGGAAGTTAGACGTTAAAAAATACTTTATCGAATTCAAATAAGAAAAAAGGGCACAGATCCTGGTGTTAAGCAGGGCTGTAGATTTTTTAAAAAGGTTTCCATCAAATTGAATGGATGCCATCAGCAAACCCTAACTCTATAACAGGTCTGTCATCTGTAACACCCTCTGTCACTATGACTAGCTGTTTTGGCAGATGCTCTGGCAGCTTTGGCCCAGATGCCTTGCTAGAGACTCAGGAAGGACAGACCTGGGTTTGTCCTTCAAAGCAGAAATAAACAACTCTGCTTTGCTTAGAAAAATCTATTAGATCAAGAGAAAGATGGGTTTTCAAGATTCAATCATGGTGTATTGTATTACGTTTTTGACTCTGAGGGGGAAAACAGTGTTTATAGCCTACTATTAAACTGAAATGACTGCTTTTGCTTATTCTTTGGCTTGCATTTTTGTCAAGCATAATACAATGACAAAGCACAGATAATAATGACTAAAGTGCTGACCTCAAATGAGATTTTGTTTGCAATTTTTAATTAAGCAATCTGGGCAAACATTTTTACTTTTTCTCTTCAACATTAGGAGGAAAGAAAAAGACCACGCTTGGGGGCCTGGTGGAAAAACAGAAAATGCGTTCTCATTTCAACCAGATTTCAAAGCAGCAGAGTGCAGAGAGGCAGTGGCCAGGCCCTCAGTATTCCTCGGGATTGCTTGAGTGTAAGTCTCGCAAATATGAATCAATTATGTTTGGAGGTACGCCTTGCAAGAGGAGCCTGCAGAAGGAGAGTCCACCTAGCGAGGACAAAAAGGAAAAGAGACAAATCAGAATCATCTATGTGAAAAATCGCTGAAACAATACTTCTTGACTAGCTGCCTGGAAATGTGACTAATTATGTTCCCGTTAGTTACAAAGATCCATTCAGTCTCTACTTGGAAATCTTCTCCTGGTTTTAGTACATTTAGAATTTAAAGCACTTGGCATCTAGAAGGAAAAGCAAGCTCCCAGCAGACCCATTGCAGTTTTTTCCCCTACTATTGTTCAATCTTTATTTAAATTCCCAAGTGGTTGGAAAATATTTATTGCTCTTTGAGAGGTTTTGTGATTCCTCATAGATGATTTAAATGTTCTGACTGAATAGCAGAATACATGCATACCACGTTATGGATCAGTGGGAAGATCTGCTTCCAGTTTGTTAATGTTCTTTTTAATTAAGCACAGAGAGTTCTGATTCAAGCACATTGGAAAAGAAAAAAACTTTTTCTTTTAACTTTAACTTTGGCCATTTATGCATGTCAAAAGCACAAAAATGAAATTGGAAATATTTTGTGAAAATTATAATAATAAGACTGGTCCAATACTTTCTAAAGGTGAGAGAAACACCTATCAATATTTCATACCTACCTTCTGAGTTTCTGAATTATATTAAAAAAATAAAAGTACCCTTCAAGAGAGAATCCATGAAACCACAAAAATTCATGGTCCTTTAGTGAAGTGCTTCACTACTTGCTAATAAATTCACGTCCAGACAAAGCAGCATGCCATTTGAACATTCTTAAAAACTTCTTTAATGCAAATTTGAGAAAGTCATTCTCCTTTTTTTTAAAAAAACAACTCAAGTCACATATTGGTAGAAATGATGCCACTTATGTACATGTCCATTCCTTGATGCAAATAATTCAGGATGCTTGGGTATCACTCGTTTTTGTCTACATTAAATGCTTTGATTCATGCTCTACTGCATTCAACAACTTGTTTCATGTCAACAGGAGATTGCTGTGATGGATAAGTACTAGCTGTTAATTTCAGGATAGTGAAATACAAATTAAAACTACAAAGTTAGCAATTTAAAATAAGTCTATTTTCATTGGATTGCATAATGAAAATCATGCCATACTCCGCAGGCTTGGTATGGCTTATGACAGTCATAAGCTTCATATGCCAAAACCATATGAAAGCTTACCTTAGATGATATTATACATTCAAAAATCCTTATTGTGCAACAACTAAGGAAAAGAAAGAAAGAGGGAGAGAGAGAAGTTGTAAGCATTAATAAAGTGCTAACACCAAAGTTGAGTACTTGTTGGGTGAAATTACGGTCATGATTATGATGAGGTGATTTCATTAATCCTTAGTCATGTGAAAGATGTAGGAAAGTAGAAGCACATGAAATAAAGGGTGAGGATCCAGTCACGTCAAAGGGATCATTAATATGTAAAACATTTATTAATATGCACAACCGCTTTGCCTGAATAGGTGGCAAAGCCAATCTGATTGTATAGTGAATATCTATGGTGAGAGCTTCCAAACCATTAGCTTAAAACAAAAACAAAAATCCTACAACATATATATATTGTGTTTTTCAACAAAAGAAAAACATAGACAATAGACAAAGTGTTAGTGTACATATATATATGTTGAAATTCTAAAAGGCAAAATTATCAAGTACAAATATTAGACTAGTGTATTCTATAATATTGTGTTCTAAATGGAATATCTATGACTGATCTAAATAGACCCAAAAGTTAACCTTATGTCACAAAGCTACTCTATATACAAACTACAAAGTTTTCAAGAAAGAACCTTACTTTTTTCCTATTGAAGGCTGATATTATCTTTGGAAATTCACAAAGCAAATTTTGTAAATTCAGGCATAGATCTACATCAGGGTTTTCATCAGGTTGTGTACTCAGCTGCAAATAACTCTTAATTTGCAATTCCAAATGGGAGTGAATCACACATATATGATAGTACTCATTTATTGCTTAATACATTTTATAATAGAGTCTAGAATTTTCTTTCCTTTTAAGTTCATAAACATTTGAAATAATTTGAGTCCCCATGAAAATGTCCAAAATCGTCAACAGGTAGATGGGTTACAGATATTCTACTGGTGAATTTGTAATGGGAATATTTTAAATATATGTTTCCCAATTTTTTTTTATTTTTTATTTTTTTGAGATAAAGTCTCACTTTGTCACCTAGGCTGGAGATCTTGGCGAACTGAAGCCTCCTCAACCTCCCATGTTCGAGCGATCCTCTTGCCTCAGCTCTCCAAGTAGCTAGGACTACAGGCATGCGCCACCACTCCTGGCCAATTTTCGTGCTTTTTGTAGAGATGGGAGTTTGCCATGTTGCCCAATCTGGTCTTGAACTCCTGGGCTCAAGCCATCCATCTACCTCAGCCTCCCAAAGTGCTGGGATTACAGGCGAGAGCCACCATGCCCGGCCTCTAAATATTGGATCTGTTTTTTTATCCTCTTTATTAGAAATGCTCAGAACATTTTTTTTAAATGCTTAAAATGTTCAGTTCTCTGAATCACATTATGAATGTAAGGAAACTACGCTGTAAACTATCTTTTAAAAAGTCTTTCTACATTTACAAAATGAAAATATTAAAGAAATATTGATTTCCAAGTTTTGATAGTCTTATTACATAAAATGAGATCATCTTCAAATGTAGCTTTCCAGCTTTATTTATGGGGACATGTGGTATCGTACATCGTTTTCTGACAAAACTTAGTTTCTACATTACTTAATATCCTTGAATAATTTGGCCTTCCTTGTTCATGGCATAAACACTGTATGCCATGAGCTGCTAAGAGATACAATGAAAAGCAAATGAGAAAGTCAAGCTTTACATGCAAAGTGCGTTTTCATGTAAGAGGAATGGAACGGAAAGTAGAATATCCAGTGGGATATAAACTTTTTAAACCTGTTGCTGCCCCTCCAGGAAGACTGGTTGTCCAGGGGTATTTACTCCTTGATATATCACTGCAGAATCAGAATATTTGTACCAGTATTTATTTATTCTCAGTTGACATTCTTACCTTTCTTCACAGGTTAACTTGATTCAAGTTACCTATTATCAGATAACAATCTGATGATAAACAATTTCAGCTTTACTTTTAGGACCAAAAGCTTTTATCAGCATATCACAATTAATACTTTATTATGAACTTATGTACCAGAATATGTTATTCTTTTTATCAAATTCAATTACTGTACAATTTACTATATTATCACTAAAAAGAATATACCAGGTATATGTATAATACTATTCAATAGTATTTACTTTTAAAGAGAACCCCAAATATTGTTCTATTTGTTAAAGCATCATTTTATGTCATTAACAACATTTAGCTAGTTTCAAAGCATAAATAAGTGGTACTTTTTAAAAAAGTTTTTGTTTTTTGGGGGGATATTGAAACAAAAGTATCAACAATACCATGGAACTAATAAGGCTAGCGGTTTAGAAACCAGATGATTTGCAATTGTGACCTTAATAATCACTTAAAGCTAAAAGAACAGCTAAAAACAATGTTTAAATTTGTAAGGATTATCTCAATAGTAAGGCTTGAAAATTTCTAAGAATATTATATGACTTATATTTGTGAGAAAAAAACAATCAAATCTTTTTTTCTTTCACTCAATTATGAATTATAAGAGAAAGAGTATAGCTTTAAAAAGTTATAAGAGGAAGTGGCTCATGCCTGTAATCTCAGCATTTTGGGAGGCCAAAGCAGGTGGATTGCCAGAGGCCAGGAGTTTGAGACCAGCCTGACCAAGAGAACAAAATCCCGTCTTTACTGAAAATACAAAAATTAGCTGGGTGTGGTGGTGCATGCCTGTAATCCCAGCTACTTAGGAGGCTGAGGCACAAGAATTGCTTGAACCCAGGAGGTAGAGGTTGCAGTGAGCTGAGATTGCACCATTGCATTCCAGCCTGAGCAACAGAGTGAGACTCTGCCTAAAAAAAAGTTAAAAAAATGTATATTATATACACATATATAAGGAAGTTATTTTGTTGAAGAAGTTTCTCCATCATATTTATACTAGATTTAGGACTAAAAGACTCTTTTTTAAAAAAAAAACATAAATACCCAAACATTTACTATGATTTCCTAAAATAGATATTTACTTTCTGAGTTTTAGATCATAATTTCTTCATTATAGAGATGTTGGAAAAAGAAAGATTTTGGTTATTACAGAATGGCAATATAATACACTTAAGAATGAGAGAAAACACACTAGGATCATGTCACCTATTATCTCATAATGGTGACTCTTTGAAGTGGTTTTCATGGTGTCCCTGAATGGGTTCTGCTTATAAAGAAAAATGTCAGTGTAAAAATGGTAGTCGATTAATATGAAAATTGATTAAGATGGCAGGTTATGCTGAGACTTTTCAACCACATAGATCCTTATGTGTTTTCTTGGTTTACATTAGTCGCCACACTTCTGAAAACTAGTATCAGTGAAATGTATACCTACAAATGGAAGTTCTCTAGTTAGAGATTTGAAAAGTATCCTGTTATCATATGTGTATGCTATATTCTATATGTGTAATATCAAACACTAATTAGCAAAACTACAAAAATGTCAGAAAATAATAAAGTTTACAAAATAGTAAACTAAAAATAAAATTTTAAATAGTGCACATTCCTCAATTGCCATTTCAATAGATGGAGTTTTATACTAGGCTTCTATTTATAGATGGATTATGTCACCAAAGTGATAGCCCCTTGACTTTATTCATTCTTACCATGCTGTACACATACTGACATTCCACTGAAATTAATAGTCCCTTGGTTAACATGAATCACGTAAGATAAAAATAAGTTAAATAATCAAGTAGCCTTCCACAAATAAAGTGAAGTGAATGCAGAATGTAAAAATGTCTGTCTCCCTGAATTCCCTCCCTGCTTCCCTCACCCCACCACCCTCTCCCACCCTGGCTGCAGCATTTTGGCAAGCAGTTTGGATTTTGCATTAAGAACAATAATTCAATGACTTTCTTTAGCTTTAGTCTATACATGAGATACTGGATTTCCTACCTTTCACCTCCAGTTTGCATTCAATCTCCACTGTCCCAAGGTCATTGACTGCTTTGCAGCAGTAAGTGCCTCCATCATAGGGGCTGGGCTTGCGGATTTCCAGGGTACAGACTCCCTGGTTGCTGAACATCCTGTATCTTGGGTCATCCACAATAGCAACTTTGTTTTTCATCCAGGTTATTTTAGGCTGAAGTTCAAATTGAAGAAAATTAGGTCAAAACATATCTGTACTTGGCATATGAATAGACTGTCAGAGCCAGTGACAGAATTTTAAAGCATGGCTTAAAAAGAAAGTGCATCTGAGAAGGATAGACTTCTACTTGGGCATTGTTTCTCACATTAAACTCTACTTAGTGGTTGGCAAAGAAGCAAATGAGCAGTTCTAACAAAGCCTCATTTGTTCAGAGGCAACACTAGGGTAATCTTCTCAAATGGATTCAGCTGCATTTCAATTTGATCTACACGGATACAAACTTTCAGCTACAGGATGAACAAGTTCTGGCATCGAACGTACAGCATCGGTGGTGACGAATGTATGAATTTGATTGTGATAATCATTACACAATATGTACACGTATCAAATCATCACATTGTTCAGCTTGAATGTATATGACCATTATTTGTCAATTAACTATTTTCAAATTAAAGGACAATTTCATCATAGGTTCATGATGTTAACTCATTGTAGAGAGTGCATATTTGCTGGGCATTTTTTCAGAGAATCCCCATAAGGTGTCATGACTATTTGATATTCCTCACTTCCTTCTCCTGATACTCTGTTTAAATTATTTATGAACTGCATCTGCCTCCTCATTACTTAATCTCTCCTCTGACGTCTGTATTCATCATCCAGCGACAATGGATCTACTCCAACCGGATAATGCAAAATCAGTAATGACCCAATCACCCAGGAAGATGACTTCATTCTCCTCAATCTCTGAATTACATTTGATATCAGTGACTCTTCATTCTCATATTGTCTTCTCCCTTCTTTTGTAAATATGCACCCTCTGCATTCTCTATTCCACCTCTTCTATTATTTTGTCTTGCTCAGAACCTAGAGATGGTACCTCTATCTCCTTCACACAGTCTTCTTCCTCCTTCCACCCTTCAAATGGGAGCATTCATTGAGGCTCACACCTTGGTCACTGGCTTTTCACTCACTGTCCTCTCTTCAATGATGTTCCTCTCTAAAGCTTTGGCAAGGGGTAGAATATAGTATCTCCATACCTGGAACTCTCAAACCGAAAGTAACAGCCCTGGCCTTTCTCCTAAGCTCTGGGTGAAGCTTTCCATCTCTTCCTCATCATTCCCACTTGGATGTACCAACATCACTTCCAATTAAACATTAATTCAGCACCTTTCTCCCATCCTTAGTCTGGCTTCTTCCTTTGACTTTTTTTTTTTTTTTGAGACCGAGTTTTGCTTTGTCATGCAGGTTGGAGTGCAGTGGTGCTATCTTGCCTCACTGCAACCGCTTCCTCCCAGGTTCAAATGATTCTCCTACCTCAGCCTCCTGAGTAGCTGGGATTACAGGTGTGTGCCACCAAGCCTAGCTAATTTTTATATTTTTAGTAGAGACCATGTTGCCCAGGCTGGTCTCGAACTCCTGATCTCGAGTTATCTGCCCATCAACCTCCCAAAGTGCTGAGATTAAAGGCATGAGCCACTGCACCTGGCTGACTTCCCTATTTCTGATCAAGGTATATACAGAAGAAAAAAAAATGTTCACAAATTCTCTCAATTCTAGGGCACTTTCTCTCAGTGTACCCAGGGATATGTATATCTCTGTGGGTGACATTCATTAATTCCTTGTTCTTTTCAAATGCCATCATGAAACCTTAAAACCTCTCAGTGTACCCAGGGATATGTATATCTCTGTGGGTGATATTCATTAATTCCTTGTTCTTTTCAAATGCCATCATGAAACCTTAAAACCTTTCTAGTCTCTTCAATTGGATGTGCTATCTCCCTTCTTAGCACAGTGCACCCTTATCAAAGCACATTTATATTCTGTCTTACATTATAGCGTAATTGTTGTTTAACCTATCACAGAACTCCTCACATTACCACCTAATTTTCCAAGTGAAACAATATTACTATACTTCCTTCTCCTTACACAGGAGATGTTCTTTTTAAATAGGTGGTTTGCTTTTTCTTTTGAGGGAATTCTCTAGTTAGTAAAGAAATGTAAGCATTTTTTACTACTACATCTGAATAGTGTGCCTGATTATCTACCTCCACCACCACCCTCTAATCCCCCAACCTGGGAAGACACAAGTAGCAGCTGGAAGGTTTGTTTATATTATTACTTACATTATAACACAGCAAATACAAGGGAGGGACTTTAACTGATGTCATAGAAGAACATAATACCTTAGGATTTCCTCTCACACTGCAGTTCAGGGTTGCATTGTAACCAGCTACGGCATAGGTGTTAACCAAAGGCTGGGTAAACATAGGTGCCTCTGAGAAATCAAAGTCTTCATACACTGGGTTTTTGTAGACTTTACCTTAAAAACAAACATTACAAACATGTTAGAAGTATGTAAATTGGCCTGAGAATATATTATTGGTGGTATATTTTACTTACAGTTAAAACTTCCCTAAACTTAGAAAAACGTGGAAACAGATGAGCATATGCCATGTGGCAAACATTGTGAGGGGTACAAATGTATAGTCAATCATCTGCGGGACAGAGAGCCAGAGTGGTCATCTGAAACTGAGCCAGATATTGAGAAGACTTTGGTGTCTTTCTGAGTATTTTGATCAGAAATTTGTTCTAATGTGAAAATTCACAAGGAAGGTTTTAAAAAGAATGGTTTATGATGAAATGAAAGGATAAGGATGGAATTCAGTTTCTCCTTTTATTGTAGAGTGGATTCCATATGTAGCTACACTAAAGGTGTCCAAGAATAAAAGTAACAGAAACTCTAGAAGTAAAGGTCTACTTTTTCCTATCTCTGGAGTATTAGCCATTTATAGATCCACTGCCCAGAGATGGAATAAATTAAAGCCTATATTTTTAAAAAATGCAATAATAATATAATTTTTATAACATTAAAATTTTACTTGAACATGATGACCATAATTTTAAAATGTACATTTATCATTTTTTTATTCTCTTTCACATCTTTTCTTCCAGTCTTCTCTGTCTAGTCACTGTCAACCAAGATTTTCAAATGTCAGTCCATTCCCAACTCACCATCCTTGGCGATCACAGCACTCTCTTTAGTCATGGTGGCATCCTCACTGAGGCCGCACATGTTTTCAGAAAAGACCCGGAAGTAATATTCATTCCCTATGACCAGTTCAGTAATGGTGGCATTGGTTCGGTGATAATGCTCAATGACAGTGAACCATTCCTAAAAGAAAAAAAAATAACTGGAGGAAAATCACCTAAAAGTATATAATTTTTCCAACTGTTGATTGGAATAAATAACAAGGTAGTTCTGTTAACAAAAAGAAAAAAAGACCACTCATATTTATATGGAGAGTAATAACAATATATATTATTACAATGTGTTGGAACCATATATATTTTATTTGTTTAATATTTTACAACTTATTTGCAATTGTAATTTAACCTGCATTTACACATTAAATTCATATAGCCTAGATGTCATCTACTATGTTTATATTTTTTCATAACCTTTAGGTGTCTGTCATCTATTTATCTACCTGTCTACCTACCTGTCTGTCTAGCTATCTTTTGTAGAATAAAGTACATTTACTTAACATTATTATTATTATATATTTTGTTCTTTTTGAGACAGTTTCTCACTCTGTCACCCAGGCTGGAGTGCAGTGATACGATCTTGGCTCACTACAGTCTTGACCACCCAGGCTCAAGGGACCCTTTCACCTCAGCCTCCCGAGTAGCTGAGACTACAGGCATGTGTTACCACACCCAGCTAACTTATTTTTTGTAGAGAAGAGGTCTTCCTATGCTGTCCAGGCTGGTCTCAATCCCAAACTCCTGGGTTTAAGCAATCATCCTCCCTCAGGCTTCCAATGTGCTGGGATTACCGCTCCCAGCTGATGTTACTAACTTTGGTTCTTCTCTTTTTGAGATGGAGTCTTGCTCTGTCATTTTGGCCAGAATGCAGTGGCACAGTCTTGGCTTACCACAACCTTTGCCTTCCAGGTTCAAGCAATTCTCCTTCCTCAGTCTCCCAAGTAGCAGACCTCCATACCCAGCTAATTTTTATACTTTTAGTAGAGACAGGTTTCACCATGTTGGCCAGGCTGGTCTCAAACTCCTGACCTCAAGTAATCCATCTGCCTCAGCCTCCCAAAGTGTTAGTATTACAGGCACGAGCCACTGTGCCCGGCCAACTTTAATTCTTTCAAGTCTCTGCTCAGATATCACCTCCTCCCTACCTGTTTTCCTTTCTACCATCCAACCTCCACCACTTTGGTCACACTCTATCACCTTAACTTGCCTAAGTTTTTCCCATAGCACTTATCACCTTAAGTTGTCTTCTGTATTTACTATTTTACTTGTTTACTGTCTACGTCCCCCACTGAAATAGGCACTCTGGGATGTAAAACCTGACTTTTCTTCTAACTTCTCCTACTCCCACTGCCTATCATTGTACCTGGCATAGAGTAGGTACTATGCACAAAATACTTATTACTGCGTTAATGGATGAATGAGAAGTTATAGCCACATTAATTTTTTTTTCAATTTTTTTTTCCTCATCAGACCAAGAAATACAGTGGTTTCAAAGTTTATCTTGCAGTAGAAAACCACATTGCACCACATATTTTTAGTAGCATTAGTTAAGAAAATACATTTGATGACAAAAAGGCACGTCATTAAGAAGTAAATATTTTCATCGAAACTTTTAGGAACCATCATTTTCTATAAATTTTGGATATTTTAGAGATACTAGACAAATGTAGTTGTACCTTCCTTTATTCCCAAAGCAGGGTAGGCAAATGCTTATTTGGATATTTATTATATTGTGTTATCACTTGGTTTGATGTCTTTCTTCTTGCTTAGATTGTGAGTGCCTCAAGAGTAAGAGCTTTTTAAAATTTGATTTAGTCGCTAGAACAGCACTGAACACATAGTAAGAGAATGAAAAAAAAAAGAATATGTGGCACACATAATGAAAACAATGTTTCTGGAAGGTATGAATGACTGTGGGAATTTAAGTGAAGAACACTATCTGTAGCCACGTTGAGACAATGAGACCATGATCTCCTGGGAAGAACACCAGCAGAGTGAACATCTGGTCTCCAGGTCTGCCCCTGCTGACATAGCACAGAAACACAGAGGGTAGGGGCAGGTATCATCACCCATTACCAGGCAGCCCTCAGTGGCTTGAAGCAGCAGGAAAGTTCTGGCCCACCTATACTTGACTGTATATCTAAGAAGACAAACACTGGGCAATTTTGACAGGGATGAAGAACTGGGAGCTGCCTGAAGGGCCCTCTGTAGGAAATGTGGTGCCTTTAGATTTACTGCCAGAATCAGGCCCGAGCACTAACAAACAGCCCCCATTGCTAAGGGTGTCCAAGATGTTGAGATCCTTCCCTGGCAAGGTCACTCATCAATCTTGCTCTTTAGCTGTCCAGGTTTAAATGAAAGACATCACGTGAAATGCAAAATCTTGTTTTGCATGTAACATCCACCCAGGGAAAAGAAAGACATGCTAGAAATAGTTAATGGAAAAAAGCTACTTGAAATCCCTTCCTGTGACTTAGATTGACCTTTCTAGCCCTCTCTTCTTCTTCTATGAATCTGACATAACTTCATGACCTAAGTTCTTACTGAGCTCTACTAGTATAAATGCTTAAAGACTTCCTATCAATATCACTCAGTATATTACTCTTCCGATGAGAAGGAAAAATGGCTCTATGTCATTGTGTGTCCATTCATTCATCCATTTATTTACTTAACTGGTAGGATAGCAATAGGGTGCAGTGGATGGGTTCTGACATTTAAAATATGGTGGGTTTTTTTGTTTTGTTTTGTTTTATTTTTTAAGACAGAGTCTTACTCTGTCGCCCAGGTTGGAGTGCCGTAGCGTGATCTCAGTTCACTGCAACCTCTGCCTCCCAGGTTCAAGCAATTCTCCTGTCTCAGTCTCCTGAGTAGCTGGGATTACAGGCATGTGCCACCATGCCTAGCTAATTTTTTGTATTTTTAGTAGAGACGGGGTTTCACCATGTTGGCCAGGCTAGTCTTGAACTCCTGACCTCAAGTGATCCATCCGCCCACCTTGGCCTTCCAAAGTGCTAGGATTATAGGTGTGAGAAAATCCGGTGATCTTTAGCAAGTTATTTATCTTCTGTGAGCCTTGGTTTCCTCATCTATAAAATACAGTTTATAATAATTCATACTCCAACTAAGTTGCTTTTTAAACACATTAAGCCAGGGGTGTCCAATCTTTTGGCTTCCCTGGGCCACACTGGATGAAGAATTGTCTTGGGCCATATATAAAATACACTAACACTAATGATAGCTGATGAGTTGAAAAAAGTCATTAAAAAATCTCATAATGATTTAAGAAAATTTACAAATTTGTGTTGGGCTGCATTCAAAGCCACCCTGGGCTGCATGGGGCCCACAGGCTACGGGTTGCACAAGCTTGCATTCAGCTCTTTTCCTCCTCCGGACCTTTGCACATTTGCACATGCTATAACCTTGTAGAATCTCTCTTTTCTAACTGGTGTCTTTTTTCTTTTTGGTAGACATAAGTGCACAGTATCCAACATTTATTTCACAAGGAGAAAGCGTTGTATGGGTGTAAGTCTAAGTCGGAGACTTGAGCAAATATTCATTGAATGAATGAGTTTATTGAATTCTACTGAGCATTGCACCAGTTGCTTTATATCATCGTAGCTTTGTAATAATCAAGCAAGGTGCATATTTGTGCTCTCATTTTATAGATGGGGAAAATAGAGATCAAAGAGGCCAAGTGATTGTCCTTATACCATGGTCTTAAGTAGCAATGCTGGGGTTTAAGTCCAACTCTGTGGCTCCACAGGTCTTTTCTTTTCTGCTATATCACATCACTTCTGCACAGCCCCAGTGGCCCCCTCACCAGCGAGGCCCTCATGCCTTCTTTACCGCTGATGAAATGTGCTTTTGCTGTTGCTGAACCAGAGAAAGCCAGACCTTACCATGCTCTTCTTGTCAGCCTTCTGGATGGTATACCCTGTGATAGCAGCATTTCCATCATCCTTTGGTGGAGTCCATGAGAGAGCGACATTTTCTCCCCAGACATCCTCAATCTTCACAGTTTGGGGTGGACCTGGACGGTCTACAGGATGAATTCATGGTGTCACTGCAAGGTCACTTTCTTTCCCAGTCTACACTTTGTTTCATGAGGATATTTTAAAGGGCCCTTTCCTGTGTTACAGGAGGCATAACTCTTCTAGACCCTACCATGGGGGCTTCTGAGACCCTTTGCCTTCCACTAGAATGGATCCAGGCCAGATCCAAGGACACAGATCAGCCTCAACACTCCCTTCAACTTAACAAAACTCAAAAAGGCCTGGCCAGTGGGAAAAGAGTGCTTAGTTGAAAGAGAATGGCCTTTCAACTAAGCAGGGGTGAGGGCTGTTAGAGGAAGTTGTCCCTTTGGTTAGAGAGGCAAATTTACTGAATTTCAGCAAATTTACTGAAATACAATGATAACAATGATTGGAAACAAGACTTTTTCTAGCTCACTCTTAAATTTATTTATTTTTTTTTATGTTTATTTTTTGAGATAGAGTCTCGCTCTGTCACCCAGGCTGAGTGCAGTGGTGCAATCTTGGCTCACAGCAACCTCCGCCTCCCAGGTTCAAGTGATTTTCATGCCTCAGCCTCCCAAGTAGCTAGGACCACAGGTGTGTGCTACAATGCCCAGGTAATTTTTATAGTTTTAGTATAGACAGGTTTTTGCCATGTTGTCCAGGCTTGTCTCAAACTCCTGGCCTCAAGTGATCCGCTCACCTCAGCCGTCCAAAGTGCTGGTATTACAGGTGTGAGCCACCGCATCTGGCCTTAAATTTATTTCTTGACATTGCAAAAATTACAGAATAATTTAAGTGAGGGGGGGTCCATCCATAAGGGGTCCTCCCTCTATTCCCCTGACTCTGGACAGAAGTAAGAACTAACCTTATTTATTCTTTGGGCAGGTAAGTGTCTAAACACTCCTATAGGATCAAAGAATTCAGTGTTTAATTGTTCAACTTTGTTTAGGTACATCTTCCTTATATTAATATTTAATAAAAATTCTTCATTCTCCATGAAAACTTTATTAGTAAATTTTAGGTGTGGTAAGAAACATGTTAAACTATGGCTAGAATCTATAATGTCTAGAATGTAAGAATCCAACATACGAAATAATTTTAACATCAGGGAGTTGAGAAACTAAGAGTAAGAGAGATCTGAGTTGTAGAACAGTACCGAAGGATTTCATTAAAAACTATATTCATTAATTTTCTTGAACATATATGCTTTAAATTGAGATCCATGATTAGTCCTTTTAGTTGATGAGAAATCATTTTGAAATGGTAACAAATCTTACTATCAGTGGTTTTTTTTTTTTGACAGTCTCGCTGTGTCACCCAGGTTGGGGTGCAGTGGTATGATCTCAGCACACTGCAACCTCCACCTCTTAGGTTCAAGTGATTCTCCTGCCTCAGTTTCCAGAGTAGCTGGGATTACAGGTGTGTGCGCCACCACGACCAGCTAATTTTTGTATTTTTAGTAGAGATGGGGTTTCACAATGTTGGTCAGGCTGGTCTTAAACTCCTGACCTCAAATGATCTGCCTACCTTGGTCTCCTAAAGTGCTGAGATTGCAATCGTAAGCCACCATGCCTGGCCTAATTTATCTATTTTTAAAAAGCAAATCTAAAAAAAGACTTTTATGTAGAGCCAGCCTAACAAAACTCCTGCTCTTGCCTTGGGGACAAGGAGAATTCGTCCCTGTACTGCTTTGACAGAACGTTCTGGCTCCTTTGTCCAAACCTACCAACGATCTGGATGTCAATCGATGCACTCTCCACGAATTTGTCCACTTTGACTTGCAGATCATATTTCCCAGAGTGGCTCCTCTCTGCTTTTCTAATAAATATGATTGTGTCAGTCTCAGAGTTGCGAATGTTTATTTGATTCTTATCAATATCTGCACCATCCTTCTTCCAAGTTAATTCTGGTCTTGGTTTTCCCTAAAAAGAAAGACAGCAAAAGTAGAGGGGGTAAATCACATTGTCTCAAGATGTTTCTCCAGCATTATGAGCTGGAGACCATTCTAGACAGGGTTGGAAAACACCACCCTTCTAGTCTGGTGGTGAGCAGTTACAGCAGCAAAGCTGTCATCTACATTCTATGTGCAAGGCACTACCTTAGAGATATAACGTTGATTATTTCCCTGAATCTTCACATCAAGCTTAGTATCATTATCCTGATAGTTTGGATAGAGACGTTAAATAATTAGCCCAAGGCTTTGCAGTTAAGTAAGCACTGGAACCAGGTGTCCCAGTTGGGTCTCCTAGGCTCCAAAGCCTACATAACACAGCATAATGGTTAAGAGCATGGTCTCTGGGGCTCTGGAATCTGTATCTCGCTCCTGACCTCTTAACATCTGTGTGACCTTGGGCAAGTTACTTACTAAGCTTTCTGTGCCTCAACAGGAATAATGTATATTTTATTATACATTAGAAAGATTAAAGATAATATTTTAATATTATCTTTATTTATAATATATATATAATATAAAGATTGAAGTCCTGAGAAAGCTTCTGCCCAATACATAAGTTTTTTTTTAATTAGTGTCATCTAAATAGTTTATTTTGTTCGTTTAGACAGAGTTTGGCTCTTGTTGCCCAGACTAGAGTGCAGTGGCACAATTTTAGCTCACTGCAACCTCTGCCTCCTTGGTTCAGGGATTCTCCTGTCTCAGCCTCCTGAGTAGCTGGAATTACAGGCACCTACCACCAGGCCTGGCTAAATTTTGTAGTTGTTAGTAGAAAAGGGGTTTCACCATGTTGGCCAGGATTGTCTCGAATTCCTGACCTCATGTGATCCACAAGCCTCGGCCTCCCAAAGTGCTGGGATTACAGGCGTGAGCCACCGTGCCCAGCCAATATCATCTAAATGTTAATGGTTATTATTCTGCTGTTCCATGCTGCTCATTTTAGATTTGTCTAGAATTTGCTCTCTGTTTCCTCTAGCTGTCAAAACTATAAGAACAGAATTTAAGAAATCATAGTCCCATTCATGCACCTGAGTTTTCATTTCTATTACAAAGGAATTTCACCCAAGCTTGCCCTGGCTGAGAGAAACCAAGCATGAATTCTGTCAGGTAAGGCACAGCTTTCCTGTGGTCTCTGAATGTGGCTAGGTTATAATAAGAGATACAGAGCTCCACATCAAACCCTTGCTCTCAGAGCCTGAAAAATGGTTGAGGTTGCTCAGACTCACACATAGGAAGCAGAGAACAACACTGTTGAAAATAGGGAAAAACAGTTCAAGCTCTTATTTCTGTAAGTATACAGCTTGCTCTTAGCCACTGGGGAAAAATGTGGGTTCTCTAATGACATACGGAATGAAAAAAAAAAAACCACTGAATTAAGTGACGCGGCCATGGATTCTGTTCTTGTTCCTACCATTGACTTGCTATGTGACATTGGGCAAGTCACTTAACTTCTCTGTCAGTTTCTTCCCTTCTTAAGTAAGGCAAGGAAAATCTGTCCTTCCTGCCTCACAGGGCGTTTCTGAGGATCAAATGAGAAAATATTTGGAAACTCTAGAGGTTATACAACTATACAAACATCACCTCTGGTCTCATCATTCCTTCCTGGGAGCTGGGAGTCTCCGGGATGCCAGATCTGTGAGGTCCGTGTTCTCATGCTCTTTTCTCTCTCAGACTCAATGATAGAAGCTGAACACACAGACCCCAAGATCTGGGAACTGGGATTAGCTGTGGTGGCAGGAACAGTTAGAGACTTGAGAGCCGATTCAGCCACCCCAGTGCAGGGTCGGGGCTGGGTCCCCCGTGCCTGTCTTGTCGCCACTTGTGGTTTTATTTGATGTTGCAGGAGAAGGAAAGGGGGAAGAACCTTGCCAAGCTACCCGCCTCCTCCTCGACTGCGTTCTGCTTCACTCCCTTCCTGGCTTCCATTCTGATTGCATGCCAGGGGGCTGTGGTACACAATGCCTCTGCTTAGGTTTGCGCCCAGAGTGTAATGAGGATGGCCTGAATTGGCTATCCCTTTAGTTTGGTTTCATGGGAGCCTGGGTTTGAACAGGCTCTGTGTGTGTGTGTGTGTGTGTGTGCGTGTGTGTGTGTGTGTGTGTGTGTGTGAAATGTGTGTAGAGACCTACATTCTAAGGCCAAGCTGTCTGATACAATAGCCACAAGGGACACAGGGCTATTTAAATTTAAATTAATTTAAATTAAGGAAAATTAAAAAGGTATTTCTCCAGTCACACTAGCTCCTAGTCACACATTTCAAGTGCTCAATAGCCACATGTGGCTAGTGGCTACCATATTGGACAGCACTGATATAGAACATTTCTATCACCAAATAAAGTTCTATTGAACAGCACTGTCTGGAAGTGTCATATGAATAGGGAGCTGGAGAGTAAGGGTTGGGAGGTGCAGGGTGTGTGCATGTATTTGTATAAGACCAAAATTGACTATTGTAAGTGAAGACTCGTTAATTTTGTAAAGAACAGATTCTTTTGCTAGAACAATGATTTAATATTGTTCATGTATTTCAGGTAGTGGCAACGTGATTTCAGATTTCAGTTGTCCCCTTATTGAAATTATTTTGGTTTGGGGTCATTGTGGGAACTAAGCGCACACTGTTTTCCTGAATGTTACACTGAGAGCTTCACTTAAAATGATGAGTTTTACAAATATATATAGGACAAAAAGAATCTTCAAGCATTTCCTTATTTGGTATCTCCTTGATGTTTCTTACCTGCCCATTGCAGTCCCTGTGCTTCAGAAAAGACTATATCTCAGGTGTCTCATGCAGAAAGAAAATCTACGATGGTTTCTATAGATTTCTCTCTCTTTTTTGTCTTTTGAGATGGAGTCTTGTTCTGTTGCCAGGCTGGAGTGCAGTGGTGTGATCTCGGCTCACTGCAACCTCTGCCTCCTGGGTTCAAGCAATTCCTCTGCCTCAGCCTCCCGAGCAGCTGAAACTACAGTCATGTCCCACCATACCCAACTAATTTTTTGTATTTTTAGTAGAGACGGGGTTTCCCCATGTTGGCCAGGATGGTCTCAATCTCCTGACCTCGTGATCTACCTGCCTTGGCCTCCCAAAGTGCTGAGATTACAAGCGTGAGCCACCACGCCTGGTCAGATTTCTCTATTTTGATAGCAGGAGATTGCTAAATCATTCTCCAACTCTCTTTTATTCTTTGTTTATCTCCTCTCCCTCTGTGGAAATCTTGAATCACGATGAACTTATATGCTACAGTGCAGCTCCCTACTTCCTATAAACCCCGCCCTGAAAACAGAAAATGAGCCACCCTGAATTCTTACCTGGAAAGGTATAACCAGATTGACAGCTTCTCCAACTCTGCGGATATAGGTTTGCTTCAGGTGTCTTGGGATGCGAATCTTTGGAGGTTCTGAGTGAGAGTAAAATAGCACAATTTTGCAATCAGTATGGTGTCCTGAAAATAGCCTTCCAGAAGCAAAATGGCATGGTGGTCACCATTGTACCCCTGTAGTCATATCTCTGCAATAAAATCTGAGATACGCCACTAACAGACGATATATGGTAACTGGTTCAAAAAAGACTTTTTTTTTCCAAGCAGAGATATTTTAACAGTTTGATTCAGCAAAATTTATCCCTGACATCCTTGGCTTTATTACAACTTTTTGTTGTCGTTGTTTTGGACAGAGTCTCGCTCTGTTGCCCAGGCTGGAGTGCAGTGGCGTGATCTCTGCTCACTGCAACCTCCGCCTCCCGGGTTCAAGCAATTCTTCTGCCTCAGCCTTCCAAGTAGCTCGAACTACAGGTGCGTGCCACCATGCCTGGCTAGTTTTTTGTATTTTTAGTAAAGACGGAGTCTCACCATATTGGCCAGGCTTGTCTCAAACTCCTGATTTCGTGATCCACCTATCTCAGCCTCCCAAAGTGCTGGGATTACAGGTGTGAGCCACTGCGCCAAGCCAAAAAACACCATATTTTCTCTATGCATACTTTTCATAGTTTCTTTCTTTTTTTTTTTTTTCCAGAGAAAGTCTCTGTCAGCCAGGCTGGAGAGCAGTGGCATTGCTCACTGCAACCTCCGCCTCCTGGGTTCAAGCGATTCTTGTGTCGCAGCCTCTCAAGTAGTTGAGACTACAGGCATATGCCACCATGCCTGGCTAATTTTTGTATTTTTAGCAGAGATGGGGTTTTGCCATGTTGGCCAGGCAGGTCTTGAACTTGTGACCTCAGATGATCCACCTGCCTTGGCCTCCCAAAGTGCTGGGATTGCAGGCATGAGCCACAGTGAATGGCTAGTTATTTGTAGTTTCTAACAGTGAGTATATTTGCAGTGAACATTCCACAAAAAATCTATAGGCACCACATTAGCTGGGAGGACTGTCCATTCTTCCTTACCAGAAAAAAAACCAAAATGTTAGCACTCAGCTAGCTATTTAGGTGACTCTCTTGGGAGTTTGATAGTAACTTTCTCCTTGTGTAACTATGGTAAAGTACATAGCAGGCAACTCTGACCCACTGTGTATTAAAACTCATTAATTAAACACCATGAAGGTACTAGAGCATGTCGCTGGAAATCCATCAGGAGTAGGGAGTCAAAGGTTCATCGGCTCACAGGGATGAAGCAGTTCTCCTGATTTATTTCCTCAAGTAAAAGTGGAGCTTCTGTGAAAAGTCACCTATTCATGCTCTGACTCAGTTGTATGGTGCTTTTCCTGGGGACAACCACTATACTGCAATGAGCAGCCTAAGTGCTTCAGACATGTTTTGCATTTCATTGTCACACAAGTCTGGAAAAAAACCATACTCAAAGGCTAAGATCTGATGAAAGTTATTATTGTTATTCTTATTTTTGCTTTGTTTTGTTTTGTTTGAGACAAGGTCTTGCTCTGTCACCCAGGATGGAGTGAAGTGGTACGATCTTGGCTCACTGCAGCCTCTGCCTCCTGGGTTCAAGTGATTCTTCCACCTCAGCCTTCTGAATAGCTGGGACCACAGGCATGCAAAACCACACCCAGCTAATTTTTTTTTTTTTATTTCTTTTATTTTTTTTTTAGAAAAAGAAAAGGAGAAAGAAAGAAACAGCAAAAGAAAGAAAAAAAAGAAAAAGAAAGGAAGAGATTTTAGACAAAGAGAGAAAAGGAGAAAGAAAGAAACAGCAAAAGAAAGAAAAAAGAATGAAAGAGAAAGAAAGAGGAAGAAATTTTAGAAAAAGAGAAAAGGAGAAAGAAAGAAACAGCAAAAG
>PVKP010031399.1:0-27000 GCA_004027715.1 Plecturocebus donacophilus | reverse complement strand
GGATTTTATTTTTCCTTCACTTATGAAGCTCAGTTTGGCTGGATATGAAATTCTGGGTTGAAAGTTCTTTTCTTTAAGGATGTTGAATATTGGCCCCCACTCTCTTCTGGCTTGTAGGGTTTCTGCTGAGAGGTCTGCTGTGAGTCTGATGGGCTTCCCTTTGTGGGTAACCCGACCCTTCTCTCTGGCTGCCCTTAGCGTTTTCTCTTTCATTTCAACTCTGGTGAATCTGATGATTATGTGCCTTGGGGTTGCTCTTCTTGAGGAATAGCTTTGTGGTGTTCTTTGTATTTCCTGGACTTGAATATTGGCCTTCCTTGCAAGGTTGGGGAAGTTTTCCTGAATGATATCTGAAGTGTATTTTCCAGCTTGGATTCATTCTCTTTGTCACATTCAGGTACACCTATCAAACGTAGATTAGGTCTTTTCACATGGTCTCATATTTCTCGGAGACTTTGTTCATTCCCCTTTACCCTTTTTTCTCTAGTCTTGCCTTCTCACTTTATTTCATTGATATGATCTTCAACTTCTGATATCCTTTCTTCTGCTTGGTCAGTTCGGCTGTTGAAACTTGTGCATGCTTTGTGAAGTTCTCGTGTTGTGTTTTTCAGCTCCATCAATTCACTTATATTCCTCTCTAAGTTGTCCATTCTCGTTAGCATTTCATCAAATCTTTTTTCAAGTTCTTAGTTTCTTTGCATTGGGTTAGAACATGTCCTTTTAGCTCACAGAATTTTCTTATTACCCACCTTCTGAAGCCTGATTCAGTCATTTCATCACACTCAGTCTTCGTCCAGCCTTGTTCCCTTGCTGGCGAGGAGTTGTGATCTCTTATTGGAGGAGAGGTGTTCTGGTTTCGGGAGTTTTCATCCTTTTTGCGCTGGTTTCTTCCCATCTTTGTGTATTTACCCTCCTGTCGTCTCTGTGGTTGCTGACTTTCAGATTGGGCCTCTGAGTGGATGTCTAGGTTGTTGATGATGAAGTTATTTCTGTTTCTTAGTTTTCCTTCTAGCAGTCTGGCCCCTCTGCTGTAGGACTGCTGAGGTCCACTCCAGGCCCTGATTCCTGGGGATCACCTGTAGCAGCCTCTGTACTTTCACTGGGAGCTGCAATCCTGAGCTGCTCCTAATCGGCCATCTTCGGCTTCTTCCCTCTGTTTCTTCTTGATTCAGTTTTATCAGGTTGTATATTTCTAGGAATTTATTGTTTTCTTGCAGGTTATCTAATTTGTTGACATATAAGAGTTTGTACTAGTCTCTTATGATCCTTTGCATTTCTGTGATATCAGTTATAATGTCTATTCTAATTCTATTTATTAAAAGGATCCATTTTTTCTTAATCTAGTTAAAGTTTTATTAAATTTCTTTATCTTTTGAAAAAGAAACACTTAGTTTCATTGATCTTTTCTATTGCTTTTTTTTTTTTAGTCTCTATTTATTTCTGCTCTGACCTTTTCACTTTTTTCTTAATGTAGGTGTTTATCACTATAAACTCCCCCCTTTAAACTACTTTTGTTGAATCCTTTAAGTTTTGGGAGGCTGTGTTCCCATTTTCATTGTCTCAAGATATTCTTAAATTTCTTCTTAGATTTATTGGTCATTAAGAGGTATATTATTTTATTTCCACATATTTGTGAATTTTCAGTTATCTCCTGTTATTGATTTTTGGTTCACATAATTGTGATTGGAAAAGATTCTTAATATGATTTCACTTGTGTTAAATTTGTTTAGGCTTGTTTCTTGGCCTAATGTATGATCTATCCCAGAAACTGTTGCATGTGCACTTGAGAAGAATGTGCATACTGCTGCTGCTGAGTGGAAAGTTCTGTATATGTCTCTTTGCTCTATTTGGTCAAGTCTAATGTTTTCTAAATGATTTTCTGTCTGAGTATCCATTGTAAAAAATGGAGTATGGAAGTGCCCTACTTTTGAACATTTCTGTTAATTTTCCCCTTTATATATGTTAATATTTGCTCCAATATTGGGTTCATATATGTTTACAATTGTATCTGCTCAATGAATTGATCCCTTTCTCATGATACAATGGCTTTTGCTGTCTCGTGACAGCAAAATTTAAAGCCTTTTTTAATGATTTAAGTACAGACATATCTGTGTTATTTTGGTTTTTGTATGTATGGTAAATTTTTTGCCATCCCTTTAAGTCTATGTGTGTTTTTAAAGATGAAGGAAAGTCTTGTAGGTAACAGTTAGTGGGGTTTTATTTCTTTTAATCCATTCAGATACTGTATATCTTTTGATTGTAGAATTTAATTCCTTTACATTTAAAGTAGTTATTGATATGTAAGAACTTATTATTACCATTTTGTTCATTGCTTTCTGGCTGTTTTTTGTTTTCATTATTTCATTTCTTCCTCTTTTGCTGCCTTTCTTTATGATTTGATGATATTCTATAGTGATATACTTTGATTCCTCTTGCTTTATCTTTTGTACATCTACGGTAGATTTCTGGTTTGTGGTTACCATGAGGCTGACATAAAATATATTATAGTTGTAATAGCTTATTAAGCTCATAACACTTAATTTCCATTGCATACAAAAACTCTACACTTTTACTTCTCTATAAGGTGACTAAATCAATAAAAAGTAAAGATCTAGTGACATGCTAGCCATGGGACTTATTTTAGATATAAGGTTACACATGGGCTGAAAGTGAAAGGATGGAATGGTGGCTGTGGCTAGGTTCAGCAAAGACAAAAACTTTGGAGCCCTTAGAGGTGAAAGCTGTGGCAGGTGGTTCGTTGCAGCTACAAGGATGTACTGTTGAGGTCCTCAGTAGTGAAAGCTGTTGGATCCTTTGCCAGGCAGGCAATTGGAGGCCACTATGGCATCTGTCATGTGGCTGATACTTATGGCCTTTACAGTCTGTTCCTAGGCATCTACAGACATCTCTACTATGCTAATCTGTCCAGTGATCTGCATGTGGTGAAACCAAAGCAGGTCTTACTGACACAGGGCTTCCAAAGTTTGGGGAAGCTGTTGGCTCACCCTGTTTTCTTTTTCCCCTATAGGGGATTTGCAGGACACTTGGTACTTAGCTGTGCCAGCACAGGGGATGGAATGATGGAAGTGTTCTTCCTATCCTTTCTGTGACGTTATTCTGTTTTTGTTTTTATTTCCCCCCTCCACTGAATTGCTGCATGTTTTTATCTGAACTGAACTTCTGAGCTATCCCAGAACTATTTTCATTTGTGCATACTGATCTAATTATTTTTTTGTTGGGGGACAAAGGCAAGGATCTCATATTATCTCACAAAGTTTCAGTTTTTAGAAAATTAATAGAAACATAAGTAGCTATATATACATACATATATAATACATAAATACATATATACATACATATATGTACATATACATATACCATATTTACACTCATATATACATACATGGATGTATATATGTACATATACAAATACTATATATACACATACATATATGTATATGTTTGTATATATGCACATATATATATACATAAGATATATATACATATATATGTGTGTGTATATATAAAACACTTATTTTTTATTAAGTATGTATAACTAGTTATGTTTTCAATAATTTTCATATATAATTAATTTATGTACCTACCTGCATATATGTATGTATGTATTATGTTTTCATTAATTTTCTAGAACCTGAAACTTTGCAGGATATTAAGAAATGTGGCTGCTCTTTTTAGGAAATTTTAAAATTTCATACTACAAGACTTTAACCCATCATATACATAGATGTATATCATATATTTATACATACATATATATATATGTAATATGTATGTATGTATATAAGCAGGAAATGTTTTTGCTCCACTTAAGGAATTTTTGAGTACAGTGGGTAGTTCTCTGAAGTTAGAAATTTACTTCGTGATTCATACCTGTATTCACCAGCTGTGGTGATCATAGGTACATTTTCTGAGTTTGAAACTTCCTATAGAATCCTTCCACATTCTTGTTAAAAATTAGATTTGCACATATAGTGATGAGAAGGAGTTATGGGGGTTAACTCTGACATAGCCATACATAGACTAGTCATCTATTTTAATCATGGAGGTAAGAACATTCCAACCAATTTCCATGTTAAAATCTGCATCTCCTAAATACCATACATTGCAGCCAAAAGAGACAGTAAATGCACATTTTAAAAAAATTTCTTTATGTTATTAAACTTTTTATAAAATGCTTTTGCCTTTGCATTCTCATAAATGTAAATTTAACGTCTGGATGGAGAAGCTTGATTTCCAGCAAAAAAAAAATCTCCCATTTGACCTAAGTATCTTTAGAAGATCTAAGTAAGATGAGCACTCAGGAAAGATTTAGAAGCTGCTGTTTTTTCAACTGAATTAAATTTGACCATTTCATCACCTTGTTCTAATGATGAGCTTGAAGACAATATTAATGATTACTTAATGATAAAAGAATAGATTTTTCTTTCATTTACCTTCACGTAGAAACAATTTCCTATAAGATAAAACAGGTTCTAGTCCCAGACAGGAACATAAATTCATTCCTTTCTCACTTGCTTTAGTGTATGTTTAATCATTTTTTAAAGCAATGATTAAATATATTAAAAAATCAGGGTATGGAACAAGAATTTTTTTCACATGAGTATATGTGGACTTTTTTTTTTTGTTTTAAATACTGTGGCTCAGAATCCTAAGTTTATATTTCAAGCTATTGTTTTTGAGATTAGTTAATAGAAGCACTTATGCTAAGTAGAATGATGTTGACCTTCTATGGAAGTACATAATTAGTTCCAAGGTATTTTTGTTTTCTAGGATGGTTTATATTTACATAAATACTGTTGATAAAAATTTTACTTAAGTAAACAACATGTATTATCTATTCAGTGTCCAAGTATCACCATAGTTTTTCCAGGTGAATGCTCCAATAATGGGCAACAGATTATACACAAATAAGTGCTTTAAAATCGAAAATGGAAATACTGAACTGCTGTCAGTTCAATATTTAGTGCCAGATAGTTTACATTTCTGTGGTATCTGGGTCTATTTGAAGTGTTTGCTTCTGGGTTTTATATCTCAGCAAAACTGATTTTTTTTTTTTTGTACTCCACGACAAATAGAGCCATCAATGTTGAAGACTTTCCTATAGTTTATTTTCAAAGTAAAACAAGCTAATTAAATCTATTTCATTGATTTAAGCTCAATGGAAAGTGCTGGAAAAGGCCATCGCTGACTGTGTTGATTTATTTTTAAAATCCAGCAAGTGGTTGCTTTGTGTTCCAAAGAGATACCCTTAAAGAAGTGGGCTCATCCCACTCATTTTCAAAATTCCTGGACTTGAGATGAAACTATCTCAGACACATTCACAGAGTCTTTGATGGGTATTGTCCTTCTCTAAAGAAAAACATTAAGTATTCATGATTGTTAGACAGAAATCTAGAGAATGATGTCAGAAAGCTCAAGACCATTGGCTAAGCTCCAATAGAGATTTTTTTTTTTAAATTCAGTTTTGATTTGGACCATATTCCACATATCCAGTTGTCTCAGAAAGGTGCTTATTGCCTGGAAGTTTAGCACACACACACACAAAAAGTACATATTGAGCACAGGTGAGTTATATCACTATCAAGCATTTTTATTTTTATCAAGCATTCATAATTTTTTTCAAGCATTTTTATCAAGCATTTATAAACATTCATTGTATTTGTATATATTTTTTTCTATTAGAATCTCACTCCATCACCCAGCCTGGAGTGCATCATAGCTTACTGCAGCCTGCAACTCCTGGGCTCAAGAGATCTTCCTGCCTCAGCCTCATGAGTAGCTAGGACTGTAGGCATATGCCACTGTGCCTGGCTGATCTTGTGTATGTGTCTGTGTGTGTGTGTGTGTGTGTGTGTGTGTGTGTGTGTGTGTGTGTAGATGGTTATCTCACTGTTGCCTAGGCTGGTCTTGAACTCCTGGCCTTAAAAGAGCCTCCCAGCTTAGCCTCTTGAATAGCTGGGATTACAGGATGCATTAAAGATTATAAGAGAAGAAAAAGAAACTAAAAATCAGTGGCTGATGTCATCAAACTTCCAGCTAGTTTATTTGGTCCTATGTATTAAACTTTAAAAGATATACTTCATGAAGTGCCAAATGAGTGGTAAAGGAAAAAATAACTTATTTAGAAATTACCTCGGGCAGTTATACACATATTCAGATTGTAGGAACAGAATGGGAAGAGCTTAAGGAAGTAGAAATAATGGATGCACAGGTTCAGGGGAAAGATGCTGTACAGGCTTATGAAAGCAGGAAAGAAAATGGTAAGTTTGGTGGACCCTGACCAGAAATTCAAGTTTTAAAATTCTTCAAATTGTAGACAAAGAAGGGCCTAAATATACAGGTAAAGTAGTGGAAGTTCACATAATCCATACTGAGAATGTCTGCAGAACTAGAAGAAGACTATTTGCTGATCCAGATATCCATGACTCACCTTCATAGTCAGGCAAACAAATGCAAATAATGACCTTATTGTTTAAGGCTTCTTAGAGAGAATGGGATGTATTAGGCAGGCATCTTTTGTCAGAGAAGTCATTGACACGGAGACAAACATTTATCTGAACATTATGCTTGGTTCAAACTTTAAAACTAATATATGAGTTATAATTTGCTAATAGGCAACTTGGTGTGAATATACACTTTCATTAATTTCCTAAATTAGTTATAATCTTTGATATCTTCTAATAAGATCCCATTTTTTATTTTTAAACATTAGCAATACTAAACTGGTCCCATTTCATTAAATATTTCATAAAAATTCATAATGGCACTTAAAGTTGTCCCAAACCACTAGCATTCCTGCATAACGTAAGTCTGAAAAGAAAATAAAATCAAAATAAGCTTGCTAATTTGGACTAGAATTACATAAATTCAAACCCCATAGACTTTCTGGCCATCTTTTATTTTAACTATATTGGGCCATGAAGATCAATTAAAAACCAACTGTGAACTAATGAAGATTTAATTTTTTCAACTTTTTAATGGAATTAGTCATAAAGTTGTTTTCAACTATTTCAAGTTAGATAATAAACTGGCTTGACAAACATCTCCTGCTCTTTATAGCCTGGGTAACTAAATGTTTACAAAATCAAAGAGTACTTTTAACATAATGAAAGAAAGTATGTTTTAGATAAAATTTTGTAGGATGTTTATAGGAAATTGGAATACTTCCATTGTATTATATTCCTTTCCAATACCAACACATTTCATTATACAGATATGTACCCAACCTTCTACTCTACATGTGAGTACAGTTTAGTGGGCTGAGGGGCTGTGACTCAGATTTCCAGTGATGGTAGATTTTTGCACACTTTCAAAATGAGTGGTTTTTAAAGTACAGCATAGAATCCCTGATGAACTCTCCAGGTAGTCTGGAAACTGATCCAGACTCTAACGGAAGATCTTTCAACTTATTGTGAGTTTCCCTGGCATCAGAGGAGAAAAAAAGAGAAGGAGAGTTGTTTGTTTTTTCCCTAACCTTTGGAAATTTATGGAGAAT
This sequence comes from Plecturocebus donacophilus, assembly GCA_004027715.1. Lineage (NCBI taxonomy): Eukaryota > Metazoa > Chordata > Mammalia > Primates > Pitheciidae > Plecturocebus > Plecturocebus donacophilus. The sequence goes on along the minus strand of PVKP010031399.1, from coordinate 19,484 downwards.
AGCTTGTGGGCAGCTGAACAATCTAGAATATTATTGCTGCCACAAATGCCAACATGAATCAGAAGTGATAGAGTTGGATCCCACCATCCCTTAGCTTTCAACCATAGTGAGAAAGGCCACCCACAAGCACAAGCCAGGCGGAAAGAGGTGAAGGGAAGTTAAACCCCAGAAGATCTTACTGAAAAACAAAAGGCCACACCTGGTACTCTGCTTCTGTGGCTGTATCTCACAGTACCCACCAACAGTGTTCAGGTCAGTTGCATATCTTTCTCATGCTGAAGGACTGAATGCCAAGACTGGCTGTTCCAAGTGCAAAGGGGAAGATGCAACGGCTCATGGGGAGCTGTTCTGTGAAAATGCACGGGAGCAGTTGTGGATGATAGTTTTAGTTTTTGATGTGATTCAAAGGAAAAAATATGAAAAACACTGATTCGCTTTGTGTTAGTAATTTGTACTATGCATAAGTCAGAATGAATATGACATAAAACAAGGCACCTTCAGGCAAGGCCCTCCCTTACCTAACTGTATGCCAAGAAAAGATCATCTGTTCTGAATTAGTGTCACAGGCAGCCCTGTTGTCTTTGCTGTGACCCTGCAAAAAAATAGCATCAACCTAAGTGCCTTGTGTGTGTTCACTGGTGTCCAAATAAGTAAGGGAAAAGTGTGACCACATTCTCCTTCTGGCCCACTTTGAGGTTTTCGTGGCTGATTAGGTTTTGTCTTGACTTCTCTGACTGTCAGCTCTGGAAGAGAAAGGCCCTTAGTATATTTGGTATATTTCAACTATTTTTTTTTTTGAATAAGTTTGCAAGGGAGAAATTGATCTGGATAAAGGAGAAGGAGGAAATACCATCAGGCATTTGACAATGTTTTCCCTTTTTCCTTTCCACAGGGTACACAATCTTCCTGATGATTTTTAATTATTTCAATTACTAATGCCTAAAGTATCAGCATATTACAAATGGTGCATTTGACTTTAAAATATTAGTCTGACTTTTTTTTAAATGAATTTTATATTACTTCAGATATGTCAATATAAGGAGAGACTTCAGATAGATCAATACAGGTCAAGGCATCCTTCAATACTCCAGTAACAAAATATATAATTTAAAATGTTATTTAAATATATTTTTTTATTGGATTGCATGTCAAATATTCGAGTAACTCCAAGGAAGAAGTTATGTGTATGTATATATGCACATATATATATTTGTATGTATATATGTACATATATACATTTCTACATATAGAAGTCTATATAACATAGTATATATAAACATATATGTTAAGATGCATATATAGAAATAAGACTTTTATATAATTTTATTGAAATTAATTTTGGACTAGGAGAGTTGTAGATATTTCAAAACTTAACTGATTATCAGAACAATTGTAAAAATAGTTTCCAATATATTAAATAATTTTCTATCTTCCCAAGTTGTAGATAGGAATCTATTATGTAGGAGAAAAATTCTAAGTACCATTAACAAATTTAAAAAATTAAGTGAAAAATATTTTTGTATTAAAAAATTATGTCGTAAAATTTAATAGCCAGAGTGACTTTGGCAGGGATGACTATTGAATGGCACTGTAGAGAAATTGAACTGACTGTACAAATATGTTTGCAGGGTGTTACTTTGTTTCAGTGTTATGTAAATTCTGCAAATCTAAAACAGAAAGTTTATGTAACAGATGCCAAGTCAATCTCTGCATGTGCTTCATCTCTCGTTACTTGGGAAATGATGGACTTTTCACTTAATGTTGCTGAAAATCACTCCAAGGACACAGCGCCAAATATGCAGGAGACCAATTGCATGGTGTAATTTGCAAACCATTATTTATTTCTGTCATATGACATGAACTTTGTTTAAAGGGCTAGTAGCACAGAGTGTGTCTTGTGAGGTATACTCTTTAAAAATTTTAACACAAGACTGTAACTCTCATCAATGACTTAGAAAATAACTTTTAAAGCAAACTAGTTGATATGGTTGGTAAAATAGTGCTATTTAGATACTAAGTCTCATATCAAGCGTTTCACATAGAAATAGCAGGATGATTCAGGACAATAAATAAGTTAGTGATATTTTCAATCCGTGTGCTAAAAACCTTGTTTTTCAATCTAAAACATAATCCCAGAACTTATTTGCCAAACATTAAATATAATGAAAACATTGGCTGTTCTTTCAAATTTAATATATAGCTTTCACTTCATGAGCATTGATGTAACCTTTATATTGTGTTTGGGAGTATTATTTTTAGCTTAGAGTAGCAAAGCTACTTTGGGATTTTGATCATCTTAATAATCAGTATGCACTAAGTCAGATATCATATACATCATCACACTGGAGATTAAGGCAAATTTTCTAAAGGAATGGTGTTTCCTTTTTCTTCCTGGAAAGGTATAAACCTGATCCCTCAATAGTCTCCCCAGCAATCTAAGCAACCGCTTAATGGTTTGGCCGTTGCTATGAAGGCATTTAACAAGTTTTATGCAAATAAATTTATTGATTTTGTCACAGTATGGCCTGGTAGCAGAATGTTTGTCTTGCCATTAGCTGTTTTTTAAGAAGATAGAAATAACTTTTTGTGAACCATAGAATAGGGAGTTTAATCTCTGTAGCTTACTCACATCTGCAGTGACTGCAAGAAAGTTAATGACCTATTGTCGTAAATTCAATATATCGATCTTCGAAGGTAATGGGAGAGAGAAAACACATGGATTTGAAGTCTTGAATTTTAGAAATTTTGAAGCAAAAGGGAAAATACTTCTGTAGAAAAATAAGAAAGTGATGGAGAATACATCAAAAAATTTTTGGAACCTACATGCCTGTCATCATTCATTACTTCTATAAGGTATTATATTTATGCCATTCTTGTTTCTATATTTCCTATTTTGTATATTATGGCTTTTTCCATATTTACCAATTATAATGTTGGAATAACCCTAGACTATTTTCTGAGGAAAATATTGACCTTGTCTGCAGGTATTCACTTTGATACATTCCGTAGGGAATTAAAAAGTAATCTGTTCAGATACAAGTCAATTTGTCTTCTTAATTAAAAACAAAGTACTTGTGTCCTTTTAAATCTTACCACCCTTTCAAGTTCAACAACAAGGACAATAAATCCATCCTTAATTAAAACCATAGAAAACTTTGTACTGCAGACATTTGCTAGAAAGTATAACCCTATATTTGCTGCTGTATAAATTTTAATAAAAGTTTGATAATATTCACTGAGTGTTGCTTGAAGGATATATACAGTGTCCTACAGAATATTCTAAAAACATTACATTTTATCCCTGGATTAAACTGGCTCATCAGAGAACCAAAATGCCAAGTACTTAAACTACATTGCCTTGGCTCCTTTTGAGATCATCTTTTTCTTAGAGAATTTACAGTGACATTATGTCATACCAAACTTTGCATTTTATTATGAAACTGCTTTGAAAACATTGACCATTATATAACATAACTTGGGCTTTATATGGACTCATGAGAGAAATTTCTCTTTGGACACAGTATACTTTATAGCACAGTGGGGTGACTGCAGTCAACAATAATTTATTGTACATTTAAAGATAACTAAAAGAGTTACAAATTGGATTGTTTGTAACACAAAGAAAGGTTAAATGTTTGAGGGGATGGATACCCCATTTACCCTGATGTGATTATTATACATTGTATGCCTGTAGCAAAATATCTCATGTACCCCTTAAACATATACACCTACTATATATCCACAAAAATTGAAAATAAAAAAATGTAAGCCTGGACAACACAGTGGAACTCTGTCTCTATGAAAAATACAAAAATTAGCTGTGCGTGGTTTGGAGGATCACTTGAGCCTGGGATGTCAAGACTGCAGTGAGCCAAGATCATGCCACTGAACTCCAGCCTGGGAGACAGAGCGAGACCTTGTCTCTCTCTCTCTCTCTCTCTCTCTCTCTCTCTCTCTCTCTCTCTCTCACACACACACACACACACACACAGAGAGAGAAAAGAAAAAAGTAAAGAACTTCAAGAAAACTACTTCTTCCAAGAAAAAATAATCTTATTAAAAAAGGTCTCAATTTTACATATAATATTCTTTTGGCTGCTTGGAAGTTTATAGCCAAATTTGAATACTGTCTCTGCATCTGTATGAATTAATTTTCCTCTAAATTATAAAATTTTAAAATTATTATTTTACTTATGATTACTTCCATTTGTTTTCTCCTAAAATATGTATTTTTGCAAAGCACTTCAAATTGAACTTTTAGTTGTGAGTTACTGGGAACTCTTGAACGGATTAAGTATTATATGTTAGTGGATGATATGATCAAGTTAGAATTTTGGACAAATTATTATTGTGAAAACAAGACGTATATATTGGGCATGAGAGCACTGGAGAAAAGAAGACTTCATAGAAAATGATAGCAAAGTCTAGTAAGTTTGAAGAAAAACAATTTAGAGAGTGGTAGTAGATATGGAACAGAAAAGATGAAAGTTAAAAATGTTCCCGTGATGGAAGTCAAATGGTTTGGTCACCAACTGGACGTGTTTTGGATAAATAAGATGAAAGAAGTGAACGCTGGTTTCAGCCTTGGAAAATACAGTTGATGGGAGATGAGAGACATCAAGAGAGACATACTTGTAGGAAGAATCTTTTGAGTTTGAATGCCCTGGAATTTGTCAGAAGAGGTATTCGTGGTGAAGTTGTATATGCAGAATGGGAACGCAGGAGGAAGACGTTTTAGAGACAGAGATATAAATATAGAGATACCACCAAAAGATGAGGTTCTGGGATTGGATGAGATTGCCCAGGGAGGACAAGTAGAACTAGAGTTTGTGCTGGACTATGCTTTGGGACAAATCAATATTGAAGGGGTCGGCAGACAAAACAGACTTTTTATGTACATTCAAAACAAATTTCCAAAGAAGAAAAGAAAGTCTAGAGGAAATCGAGAGTCAAAAAGTAAAAGATTTTCAGTACCGTCACAATACACAAAGCTCAAATGTAAGGAAAGATGAAAGAGATTTCATTTACTAATCAGAAGATCGTGGATAAACTGGACTGGAGTAGTTCTGTGGATCCCTGAAGGAGAAAGACCAGACACATGAACCTGAAGACTAACTTCCTACTCAGTTCATTTGTTTACAGAATTGTCTTAAGACTGATTACAAAAATTCACAATAACATAAAAAATAAAAGTTCTGACCAGTACAAGATGAACATGGATACAAAATTCCCCAATAAAATGTTACTTAATCCATTTCAGAAATTTTTGTCTGATTTAAAATCTCTTAAAAGTAAAATCAAGGTACCTATTAAACAAATACTGCATATGGTGGGTCAAAGGAGAAAAATCAAAATCACTTTAAGTAGTTTCAAGAGGACATGAGAAAAATTCACATGTTGTCATCTATTAAAAACTCTTAGTAAATCTGGATGAATTAAAATGAAAGATAATTTCTTAACATAAAAAGAGTATTTTAGCTCAAAAGCCCAGTAGTTGAAAATCACCTTTAATACCAAACATTAAAGTGATTCTCTTAAAGAAAAAAGTACTTTGGAAAAACTGGTAAATACAGAATGATTTTTTAAAATAGATATAAAGAGAAAGAAGTTGCTACCATTTTGAAAGATATGAAAAATGAAACAAGAAAGATCTAAGAGTTAATAAGACAGTCAATAAAGAGACTAGATGCAAAATACTTCTACATCCCAAAACAGTTATTTGGAATTTTAGGAAATAATAAAAATTATCATTTTGATTATTACTACAAAAATATAAAATACCTGAAAATAAAATAAATCTCTTCAATTTTAATATGAACACTATTTTACTAGTTTATTAAAGAACATGAAATATAAATAATGCTATTCTTTTCCAGGAGAAAAATAAATATTCCAAAGATGTAGAAGCATAGCATTCCTGATTTTGTACCGTGCAATCATTGAAATAAAGAAGTCTACATTAACATAAAGAAAGAAAATTGTAATCCTGCTTTCTAAAACATTACTATTTTCTCTGATAAGGAAGGCTTAATATTTTCTTTTCATAGAGGCTTCATTTTGTTGCTGTTTGATCTTGAGGTAAATAATTACGTTCAGTATTTTCCAGGCTTGACATTAAATGTTTAATAATGTTGTCTTCCATTATCATTCCAGTTCCATGATCCCCTCACCCAAAGAACTTATCTTAATCATTTAACATGTAAATATTAACTAGCTTGGGGAAACTCTTGTACTATAATTTACTGTTAACTTATTCAATATTTTAAGTTCTAATTTTGACATCTGTTTTATAATATCTTTGCATGCAAGGAATATGTCTATGCATATGAATATGTGTGTGGGTTAGGAGGGTTGTGTAATTTTAATTTTAGAAGTAAAGTTGAAACATAAAATACCTCTTCTGTTAATATACAATTCAATTCCTTTTTTTTTTAAATTGTACTTTAGGTTCTGGGGTACATGTGCAGATCATGCAGGATTGTTGTATAGTACTTACATGGCAAGGTGGTTTGCTGCCTGCATCCCCTGTCACCTATATCTGGTATTTCTCCCCATGTTATCCCTTCCCGACCTCCCGACTCCTGCTGGCTCTCCCTAGCACCCCCAACAGACCTCAGTGTATGATGCTCCCCTCTTTGTGTCCATGTGTTCTCATTGTTCAACACCTGCCTATGAGTGAGAACATGTGATGTTTGATTTTCTGTTCTTGTGTCAGTTTGCTGAGAATGATAGTTTCCAGATTCATCCATGTCCCTACAAAGGACATGAACTCATCATTTTTTATGGCTGCCTAGTATTCCGGTGTATATGTTCCACATTTTCCTTGTCCAATCTATTATTGATGGGCATTTATATTGGTTCCAGGTCTTTGCTATTGTAAACAGGGCTGCAGTGAACATATGTATGTGTTTGTCTTTATAATAGAACAATTTATAGTACTTTGGGTATATACCCAGTAATGGGATTGCTGGGTCAAATGATATTTCTATTTCTAAATCACTGAGGAATCACAACACTGTCTTCCACAATGGTTGAACTAATTTGCACTCCCACCAACAGTGTGAAAGCGTTCCTATTTCTCCACATCCTCTCCAGCATCTGTTGTCTCCAGATTTTTTAATGATTGCCATTCTAACTGGTGTGAATTAGTATCTCAATGTGGTTTTGATTTGCATTTCTCTAATGACCAGTGACGATGAGCATTTTTTCATATGTTTGTTGGCCTCATGTATGTCTTCTTTTGAAAAGTATCTGTTCCTATCCTTCGCCTACTTTTGAATGGGTTTGTTTCTTTGTTTCCTTGTAAATGTGTTTTAGTTATTTGTAGATTCTGGATATTAGCCCTTTGTCAGATGGGTAGATTGCAAAAATTTTTTCCCATTCTGTTGGTTGCCAGTTTACTCTATTGATTGTTTCTTTTGCTATACAGAAGCTCTGGAGTTTAATTAGACCCCATTTATCTATTTTGGCTTTTGTTGCCATTGCTTTTGGTGTTTTAATCATGAAGTCCATGCCTATGCCTATGTCCTGAATGGTTTTGCCTTAGCTCAATAAGACTTTACCTAAAATTTCTTTTTCTCCCTATAGCTATTAAAAGAAGAAAGCTACTGTAGTGTGCTAAAATTCTGTATAGAGAAACTTTTTTCAAAATTTTCTCCTTCTTCCTTATGTAAAATTTTTACTGACTTTCAGATGTAAAGATATGAGCACACAGTATCTAATAAATGATTCTGTGGAGCCAGAGTTTTTTAAAAAATACTTTTAATAATGAATATTTTGTTAGTTAAGGCTGATTTGCAATTTGCAGAACAAATGACAGAATCAATCAGATCTCTATTAATATCAGACTAATGTTAAACTTGTGTACTGATTTGGAAGTAAAATATGCATATTTTGTGATGTGGAGGAGCTATTCTGGAAATGCAAATTTGGACATTGTGTCAGTTTTATCACTATGAAATCTCACTGGCATTCATTTAGAATTCTTGTCTCAGACAATGTAGACTTTTTACACTTAAAATGTAAGGGTAACAATTTTGTTACAACACTCTTTGCTCTTGTATACTATACATTTTTGCTGACCCAAATACAATATAATATGAGAAACAGATAGGAGAAATATATTTTGGGCCCCCACATCTAGGAGTATTTCAGCAAGGACATACACTTTAATTGAAGATGCTGTTTCACTTTCTCAGAGTTGACATTTTCTGTTTGTAAGCTACCCTGAAGACTCAGGACATGGGCATTTTGCAAGTATACCAAAATAGAATGTCAGGCATTTTTGCTGCCTGGCCATCAGGGAACAGGTAGGTGCTGAGCTGGTCTAGCCAGCAGGCTGTATGCCTCGTGACTATGGGTGTGTGAGCTCTAGCATCAGACTGCACTGGTCACAGGCTGTGTGACTCCAGGCAAGCTGCTTAAACACTCTGTGCCTCAATTTCCTTGCCCATAATATGGGATGATAGTATCCACCTTTTAGATTTCTTGTGAAGATTAATTGATATATATTAATTAATATGTATAGCTTTAAATTGAGCCTTTAAATATTTATTTCTATATATAAAGACATACACACAAACACACATATTTCACCCATTTGTGAAATATTAGGGGATATATATATTATATATTAGGGGATATATATTATATATATAATTATATATTATGATATATAATATTTCATTATATATTTATATAATATATATAATGAAATATATATAATATAAATTTATAAATATTTTATAATATTTCATTATATATATTACATAAATATATATAATGAAATATTAGGGGATATATATATTATATATATACATTCACAAATGCATGAAATATGTATGTGTGTATGTGTGTTTATATATATATATCTTTATATGTCTTTGATGTTGGTATCAGAGTAATTCTGGCTTCATAAAGGAAATTGCAAAGTATTGTCTCTTTTTTATTTTTTGGAAGAGTTTTATTCATTTGTATTACTTTTTAATTAAATATTGGGTAAAATTTATCAAGAAAATTATGGATTCTGTGGAGGTTAAAACTACAATTCCAATTTTTTTGAGAAATGTAAATATATTCAGGTTAATATATTCATTAGCAAGCTTTCATAATTTGTGTCTTTTAAGACATGTGTTCATTTTATGTAAATAGTTGGATTTTGATATAAAATTATTGATAATATTTTATTCCTATCTATTTAATATCTTTAGTATTTGAAGTAGTGCTTTTTCTCTTATTGGTAATTTGTAGCTTCTCTTTTTGTTGTAAGACCAGTCTTAGAAATCTATCAACTTTTTTGAAGTTGCTAAAAAATGGCTTTTGGTTTTATTGATTTTTCTCTATTGTTTTTCTGTGTTCTAGTTCACCAATGACAACATTAATATTTATTATTTTCTTTCCTCTTCTTCTTTTGAATTTGATTTGCTTTTTTTCCTATTACTTTCTAGAGTTGAGATGTATAATATCCAAATTTTCCACTCCTAGGTATTTAATGTAAATAAAACATATGTCAACACAGAGTCTAGGTGAGTGTTAATATCAGTATTACTACTACTAATAAACTAGCAGCAGTCATCTCAGCTTTGTTTTGACTTTTGTTAGAATGTGCTATATATATATATATATATTTATTTATTTATTTTATATATATATAAATACATATATTTTTTACTATCTTTTGTTAACTTATTTGTGTCTTTACATTTAAAGTACTTGTATTGCAGGCATCATACAACTGGGTTTTACTTTTCTATTCACTCTGACAATCTCTGCCTTCTAATTGGGTTAACCCATTTACAGTTAATTTGATTTTGGATATTGTTAAGTTTGTGTCTACCATTTTACTATTTGTTTTCTATTTTCCCATCTGTTTTCTCCCCTTTTCATTTGTGTCTGCATTCTTTTGGATCAAATAAATATTTGTCATAAATCTTCTTTATCTCTTTTGTTGGTAAATTTAGTGGTTATTTTAGTGGTTTCTTTAGGATTTATTTTATGCAGCTTTAATTTATCACAGTCTACCTTTTGGTTTATAACATATTTTAAATGAGAAGCTACATTAAAATCATCTGGACTTAACTTTTTTCTCATTTCTTTTCAACAAAATGCATAATTATTGAAGTAATATTAAATAATGTACATCATATCAATAAAAGAATGAAAGTTTTTAATTTACATTGCTATTTTTAACACGCCCCTAGTACTTCTATTTCCTAGGAGAAGGCACTATACAGATTATATACAGCTATTTCTATATCTGTGTTTATTATTCATCTATGTTGAATTTGTTGGTAAATCACAGTAGTGAGACTTAGAATGTGAACCTAAGTTACCTTACTCCTACTTTCATGGTCTTCATAGAACCATATTATGTAGTATGTTATATAATGTAAGATTAAACTCTGTAGTGACAGTTGGTAATAAACATTGTATCATCCTTTTAAATTTTATTTATTTATTTGAGACAGAGTCTCGCTCTGTTGCCCAGGCTGGAGCATGATCTCGGCTCACTGCATCCTCTGCCTCCCAGGTTCAAGCAATTTTCCTGTCTTAGCCTCCCAAGTAGCTGGGACTACAGGAATGCACCACCATGCCTGGCTAATTTTTTTGTATTTTTAGTATAGACGGGGTTCACCATGTTGGCCAGGCTTGTCTGGAACTCCTGACCTAAAGTGGTCCTCCTGCCTTGGCCTCCCAAAGTGCAGGAATTACAGGTGTGAGCTAGCACACCCAGTCTGTCATCCTCTTCTGTTGTCAGTAAAATTCACTGAAAAAAGTGATGAGTTTAATATAAAGAAGAGCCAAAACTTGTATGTAAGTAGTTACCATAAATTATTAGATAGGCAATTACATCCATAATTTTATCTAGGTGCATCAAAATAATCTCAGAGAACAATTCTTTCTTATCTTGAAATGTGTTTAATTGGAATGATCTTTAGTATCAGAAAGTCATATATATATATATTTTTATAAGTTTCATTTGAGTCTGAAAAATAAAAAGAGACTCATATATCAGGAAAAAATGTAGCTAAATTAATTTATTAACACATTTGTTATTTAACTTAATATGTTGCCTATTTGATTTATCGTGTCAATTCGTTAATTTCCAAAAATGCTGGAATGCTGGGTGGTTTACTAAATTGCAAAATTCAGCATAACACTTATCCATGCACATAAAACACAACTTTATATTGAGTTTTTCTTGATTCTTTGACACATTATACAAATTAAAAACATTTATTCTTTTTATCTTTTGTTAAATATTTATTGTGTGCTATATGTCTGGCACTATTTTAAGTCTCAGGTTCAATGATACATAAAACAGACAAGGTCTATACTCTCAGATTTTGTATTCTATTATAGAGGGAAAATTGTAAGTAATAAAAGTGAACAAAAATGGACAAGATAATTTCAAGTATTGTTTAAAAATATGAAGAAAACAGATGAAAAGTTAGAGAATATCTGTGAGTGAGGTTACTTCATATTGAGAACTGGGGAAAGCCTCATTGAGGAAGTAACATTAAAGTGGAGACATGAGGAGGAGAGTGCCAGGTGGAGAGCTGAGAACAGAATGTTCAGACAAAAGTAACAAAAAGAATTCCAGAATTCAAGAATAAATAATAAAAAAAGAAGGCCATAATGGCTGGAGTGTAGGCAATAAGATGAAGATACAGTTAGTGGGAAATTAACTTAGAGCAGGAGGCAAGGGATTTCGGGAGACCCAACAGACCATAGTTTGGAGTTTGGCTGTTACATGCATCTGGGATGCAACTGAACTATTTTAAATCAGAAAAGAGGGATGATAATTTATGTCTGGCAAAATTAGTCAATAGAGCAAAGACTACAACTAAGGAAGATATTGAAATACAAAAAGATGGTGGTGTCTGGGACTGGGATGACAGTGTATTTTGAAGGTAGAGTGGACAGTCCTTTCTGATGAATTACATTTGGATGATCAGAAAAAAACAGGAATCAGGATATTTTGTAGGTTTTAGCATAAGCAATCATGCAGATAATAGCTAGAGAACAAACCAATTTATTTTTCTTAGGCCATGTGAAGTGTAAAACTCTGATTACCAAACACCACATATCTCACTCATAAGTGGGTGTTGAACAATGAGAACACATGGACACAGGGAGCGGAACATCACACACTGGGGCCTGATGAGGGGTGGGAGAGCTAGAGGAGGGATAGCAGGGGGTGGGGAGGTTGGGGAGGGATAACACTAGGAGAAATATCTAATGTAGATTTCAGGGAGATGGAGGTGGCAAACCACCATGGCATGTGTATACCTAGGCAACAATCCTGCATGATCTGCACATGTGCCCCAGAACTTAAAGTATAATAATAATAATAATAATAATAATAAAAGATACTTTAAAAATACAAAAAAACCCCTCTGATTAGCTAAGTGGAGATGTTAATTTAAAAAAAAGTACTCTTTATTAGAAAAAAATGTTTTATTAGTGTGTATAAAACAAGAAAGAATGATTTTTAGAATAACAGTTTTTAAGCAGAAAGAAGTAGTAGATAGACTGTACCAAATTTTTCTATTTTTGATTATTTTACTACCAACATCTATAGTAAAAAATATATTTGTAACAATTATTAAACAAGTTTTATGATTGTTTTCATAGTGCATCCTAAGGTATACACATTTTCTACCAGGTACCTAGAGATCATCATTAGGATTAAAAATGCTAATTAATTGGGAATTCTTATTTTATTGACAAAAAGGCTAGTCCTTCTTATAGGGAAAAGGGTACCCACAAAAAAATTAGTCTTGAGAGAACCACTATATAGAATTGGGGTCTGTGTGAAAAGTAAAGGCTAATGCATTTTTCTTTTAATGGGGAAAGAAAAAAATCAAATTCTTCCAAGTTTAAAATGAAAACCTAAAAATGCTTACTTACATAGAGACATGAACAATTTTCATCCTAATCACAATGTTGTATTCTTTATCAAGTCAATTTTATAAAATTAGACTTTACAGTGTTTTAAGAAATAATGTCAAACTGTGTTATGATAAATTGATGAACAGGTAGATTTTTGTCTGCTTCTACATTCAGCCTATTGCATCTCGCACTTCAAATGGACTGTGAAAAGCTCACTTCACAATCGTGTACGATTAAGAGTGAAAGAGGCAAATAATGGTTTTTTTTTTTTTTTTTTTGCATTTTTATGAATAGGTTTGACTTCACAGATCCCTAAAAAGTTCTCAGGGCAGCCAAAGATCCCCAGATCAACCTGTGTAAATGACGAAACTAATCTTTATTGAGGACTTAAAATGTGTAGATATATGTTTTTTTGTATGAATGATCTCATTCAAACCCAAATATGGAAGGAGTGTCCGAGAAAGAGAGAGAGATATGTGTGAGAGCTAAGTTCAGTGGCTACGCCCCTGCCTTCCACTCCAGCCACCACAGCCACATCTCATTTTTCCCACTCAGATACAGGCTTTTACAGAAAGTTCTCTACTTGCTGTTTTGCCTTCTCACGTCATACTCCCCTTGGAATGCATTGTAGTATTAATTCTCCCTCTTAACACCACTGCTCCCACCAAGGCTTCTTAAGTCCAAAGGACAATTCCCAGTCTTCTTTTTGCCTGAATTCATGGTCATATCCCCCCTAGTAATTGACCATACTGAAACCCGCTTCTGCTAATCAAAATTCTCTCTGCTGGGTTTCTGAGACAATATGCTTTTCTTGTTCTCCTCTAATTTCTCTGTCTTCTCCTTCTCGGTTTCCTTTTGGGTTGTTCTCAATATCTTCTCCTTGCTTACATGATGGTTTTATTTAGGTGTCTTCCCTGGACGATTTTCTGCTCTTATGGTAAGCACTCTCCCTTGGAGAGAATCTCATCCCGTCAAGGTTGCTACCACTACCTATATGCCAAACAATTCCAACTCTATAGCTGTAGGCCAGATTTCTTTCACAGGCTTAAAATCTACCAAAACACCTGCCTATTGGTCTCCTGTAATATAATACCCTGCAGGCATCCAAAACTCAATTTAAATGCAAACACATTTTCTTTCCCCATGCAGATTTATTCCCAATTCTGTCTGCCCTACGTAAGTGATCTAAGACATAATTTTATTGAATTTTCCCTCTCTCTAAACCTTACATCAATTTCTGTTGTTCATCTCTCATAACTATGTCTTGAATTTATTCCTTTACCTTGAATTCTGCTGCCATTGTTCTAGTTTAAATTTTTTTCACCTTATGTCTGCATTATAGAAATGGCACCTAATCCTTCTGCCTCCAGATTTGGCCCTCTTCAATATATTATAGCCAGAGGGATATGTCTAAATTTAAAGTTTATTCTATAACTCTCTTCTTTATGCAGTGATAACCCACTGCTTTTAGAATCAAACTGAACACTTCTCAGTCAGCATGAAGAAGACCTGGCCAGTCACAGGGTAGTAATAATATCACCTGATGCTTGCTACGTGCCAGACATGGTTCTAAGTGATTTACACATATTAATTCATAGAAATCTCATAAAATCTCGAGTAGATACTATTATCTTCAATTTGCAAATCAAAGAGCTCTGTATAACTACTTGCACAGTGTACCTTTAGGGACATATTTATGAGGCAGCACTGCCCCCGTACCCACACAATGGGTAGAAGCATCATTTGAAATCTTTGCCTCACTGTGGGAGGGAGTCCTCTCCAAGGAGTCACTGGGGCAAGGTGAGTCATTCACATGTATAGCCACATCATAGAAGTGACAGATACAGCCCCTGTGTTGATGGCACAAACAATGAAACTCATGTAAAGTAAAGAATATTTGGTGATCCAAAATAAAAGTTATCTATTTCCAGCCTTTTTATTTCAGAGGCATTTATAATTTTTGCTTTCCTCACTTCTCTTGTGTTATGCTGTGGCTCCCTGGAGAGGAACTGCTTATCTTGTTTGCTTTTCCCTCTTTTCATTGCCACTTGGTTCTCTAGGTTTAGTGTTTCACTCATGCCAAAAGTTAATTCTAAATTTGATGCTAAATGTAGAACTTTCAATTGTCATAGGCAAAGTTACACTCATAATATTTCTGGGTTATTCATTTTAAAATGTTAACTTTTGGGGAGGCTGAGGCGGGTGGATCACCTGAAGTCAGGAGCTCAGCCTGGCCAGCATAGTGAAACCCTGTCTCTACTAAACATATACAAATTAACCAGGTGTAGTGGTGGATGCCTGAAATTCCAGCTACTCAGGAGGCTGAGGCAGGAGAATTACTTGAACCTGGGAGGTGGAGGTTGTAGTGAGCCAAGAACAGGCCATTGCACTCCAGCCTGGGTGACAAGAGTGAAACCCCCTCTCAAAAAAAAAAAAAAAAAAAATTAACTTACGTTACTTAGGCAACTAAATTAAATTTTGCCATTATGCAATTAGTGGGTCCAAAAATTCTGTAGTGTAAAATATGGGATTGTAATATTGTAGGGTTAAATTAAATGCTTTTTGTTTAATTAAACACTAAAACTATTTAACCAAAAATAATTACAGTAACATTCAAATGTACACAATTCATATAAAAAAGGGGTAATATAAAAATTAAAAATAAAACCTGAGGACTTCAATAATTATAATGCATTATGTTTTAATCCCACCATGATAACATAGCCCACCTTAATCTTGAGATTTTTTTACTCTTGCAGACTTTGCCTAGTGACACTCCTAACCAAGCAATCTGTGAAGAGCTGAGAGGTATAATATAACTGATTCAGCAGAAATGTCTGAGACAACCTAATGAGACATTTGGGAAATGAAATTTGCAACCTTGGACAAAGTGCATATTATCATTTATGTGTATCAGAATGTATATAAATAAGGATGACTTCTTGAAGGTCATAAAGCTTGTCCACAAGAATGCTGGAACAGACTTTAAATATTTGACTCCTATACCACAGGGTGATCTATTCCCTGATGTCTAGTTTGTTTTGTTTTGTTTTGTTGTTTTGCAGTATTCCCTTCCTTATATGATTATTGTTGAGTATCACATACACAAATAGGCACAACACACACACACACACACACACACACACACACACACACACACACATGTATAATCCACGACTCTGGGAAACTTACTATGAAGGAAATATTACTTATTAGAAAATGATGTTTCAGGCTTTTTCAGATCTACAGAGCATGGAACAAATCAAGAAAGAGGACCATTTTTTTTTATCTTATAAATATAGTACTAGTGCCCTATACATTCTGAGTAGAATTTGGATTAAAAGCAAGTTTGGCTGACTTCCAAACTTGGGAAAGTCATTTATTTGGTAACTTGCCATACATTTATTTTCCTGCTCCATAAATAAGAATCTAAGATAAGACTGTCATTTTAATGCATCAGTGACAGCATAAAAAAACAGGAATCATGAAGGAAATATCTTTGTGGTATGATATTAGAAGGTATAATAGAAAGGATATTTGAAATTATCTGCAAATGATTTTTAAAAATAAATTAGAAAACTGAGGCACAAATAAAAGGCATACATTTCAAAAGCAGCAGTTATTTCAATGGATACAAATGTGGCTTGTCATGACTACTGATATATGGCTATATGGTAATATATTTAGATTTCTTGCAAATATTCTGGGAAATAATTCAATTTACCTACTATTTATTGCATACTTGACAAGCATCAGGCACAATGATAGAGCTACAAAGATAAGAGCCAGTCTCTATTCAGAGGGAAACTCACATTCTGATTCTGTAACTAATTATATAATATGTTACATTACTATTTAAAATCAGCAAAGTGTTTTGGATTTTTTGTTGCAGCCTCCCCTTGGATACATTGTTCTAGGAATTCTTGACATCAGATTTCACTGTGTGTAGGTAATGCTTCAGTTAGTGCTGACAATATTTACAAAATGGAAATTACATGTTTGCTGAAATAGATGGTTTTTAGGTCAGTAAGATACAATTAAGTATCACTGACAATTTTTATACAAAGTTTATTGGAGGTTTGGAGATAGTAGTGATGTCGTCAACAAATATTTAACATCTTGATCCCTGAGGTCAGTCAGACCAAGAGCACATTTCTGCATGGGCAATTGAAATTGTTGAACCAGAGAATTTAACCAAAATAGTGTACTGCTCCACTGCTATTGGTTGACCTAATTAAAGCACATTGTAACATTCGATTCATACCTTAGTTATCCAAGCAATAAAATAGGCATTTGCCTAATTGATACTTGTTCCCATTAACAACTTACCAAAACAAAACCTGCATAATTTAGATAAATAATAACTCCAAATTGCTTTACACATAGCATCCATTATAGGTTCATAAGTTCTTTTGGAGGGTTTAGATCATTTGTGTTCCTCTGTTTTCTGTTTCTTTAACTATAAAGTCTGGGTCTTAATGTAAATTTAATATGAAAGCATATGAAATAGCTGGGCATTTTTCAACCACAAGCAGTGGTTGAAAACAAGCAGTGGTTCATGCTTGTAATTGCAGCACTTTTGGAGGCTGAGGTGGGCAGATCATTTGAGGTCAGGAGTTCAAGACCAGCTTGGCCAACATGGTTAAACCCCGTCTCTACTAAAAATACAAAAATTAACTGGGCATGGTGGTTTATGCCTGTAATCTTAGCTACTAGGGAGGCTGAGGCAAAAGAATCGCTTAGACTTGAGAGGTGGAGGTTGCAGTGAGCCGAGATCTTGCCATTGCACTCCAGCCTGGGTTACAAGAGCAAAGCATATGAAATAATATATGGTGTGCTAAAATGCACGCAATATTTTGTTTTGATATTCTTTATTTTTTTGTATAAAGATATGGTCGTTATCCATGACACAAAAATTAACTATAGTGGCACTTTTCATATTAAAAGTAATTGTTATTGGTACATAATTTTTTGTAAGATGTAGAAAATAGATCATATTTCATCATAACATTGTTTTTTGTGAAATGTATAGAGAATCTCAAACCAGTAAAAGAAGCCAAATAATGTATTCACTGAAGATAGTGATGTGCCTCATTCTTTTTTTTTTTTTTTTTTTTGCCAAAGGTTTGAACATAATGTTGTGAATTCTAATTTTGTACTATTTGTCATTCTCTTCTTTAGGCATTATTTCAAGATAGAAATATTAAAATAATATGATTTATGATCATGATTCAAGATTGAAAAATGTGGTTTTGGATATGCAAATATGTATTTACATTATTGTCAAAATAAAGAATACATCTCATTCTATTCCATAATACAAACAAACTCATGACTCCTGGGTTTTGTTCAGGAGGGTGAATTTTTTATAATAATATGAAGCTCTGCTTTTACTCCGGCAGAGTGAAGTTCTGTGGAAATATTAACCTATTCATAAATAATAGTATCCCTCTCAGTTTATCCTAATTTACAGCTATGAAATCACTACTATTACGCTTATTGCATCCATGCGTCAATGTATATGTTGGTCATAATTGAACTACTTACACGAAGCATATCAGAGACATCAGGCGTTATTACAACATGCCAAGTATCAGGCCCAGTGACAGTGGTAGAGTCAGGAGACAGAGAAATAATAGGCAAACAGGGGCAGGTCCCTGACAAAACCCCACCTTTGAGCCAAAAAGCCTGAAATCCGCAGCCCAAAATGAGAACCCCTATCCCTATTTGCCTGCTGTCTTCCAGTTGGTTTTTTCTGAATGTCTTTTTACCTATTGAATGTTGCCTTTTCTAAAACTACCTATGTCTTGCCCTGTCCCCCGATCTGGTGCCTAAAAAGACCCTCGATTCAGTCAGTAGGCAGAAGTGGCTTGACTAGTGAGAGGTGACATGGCTTCAGAGGGACAGCTGGACTTTAGAGGGAGGTGACTTAACTTCAGAGAGGCAGCTTGAGTGCCAGAAAGAGATGGCTGGGGACTGCTGGACTTTAGGGAAGATTACCTGCCTGACCCTCACCCCTGGTGAGAGCCGTTTCCACCATTAAATGCAATTCTCTTTTTATTTTTTATTTATTTTGAAAAAGAAAAAGAGAGAAAAGAAGAAAGAAAGAAAGAGTGAAAGAAAGAAAAAAAAAAGAGAGAGAGAGAAAGAAAGAGGAAGAGAGAGAGGGAGAAAGAACGGGATTCTTGTTCTATTACCCAGGGTAGAATGCAGTCTAAAAATGGGTATTAAAAACCTCTTTTATACCAATAATTGTGTTTAACAATGGAGACAGGAAGGAATAAGGGATGAAAATAACAAAAAAACAGCCAACCAATATTTTATTTAAACGTGTGAGATGCTATGCATTTGCTGAGGAGTGATTTACTTCCAATTATGTGGTCACTTTTAGAATAGGTGTAATGTGATACTGAGACAGATGTATGTTTTGTGGATTTGGGGTGGAGAGTTCTGTAAATATTTGTTAAGTTTACTTGTTCCAGGTCTGAGTTCAAGTCCTGGATATCCTTGTTAATGTTTTATCTCATTGATCTGTCTAATATTGACAGTGTAATGTTAAAGTCTCCCACTATTATTGTGTGGGAGTCTAA